>PVLD010003324.1:98732-144948 GCA_004027595.1 Dinomys branickii | reverse complement strand
CCAGTGCAAATTCCCTACTATCTTCTCTATAATTTGGTATCTCCTTTAATGTTTTTGTGTTAACTAATGTGAAGATAACTATGTAATACAACATCCAGTGCTAATTCCCTACTATATTCTGTATAACTTTGTATTTTCTGTATTGTTTATGGCTTTTCTGGTTCATATGTCTCCATTCTTTTGTCTTTAAAATAAAATTAAAAAAAAAAAAAAAGACCAGGCAGGCAGCTACTCTTCAGATGAGGACAAATATCTAGAATGTTTAAAGAATTAAAAAACCCAGACCCCCCCCCAAATAAAAGACCTAGTCAAAAAATGGACAAAGGAAATGAATCGATGCCTCTCAGAAATGCAAATGGCCAATAAATACATGAAGAAATGATCAACGTCGCTGAGCATTACAGAAATGGAAATTAAACCAACACTGGGATTCCATTTGGTGCAGAAAGAATGGGTCTCGTCAAGAATCAAACAATAACAGATGCTGGTGAGGCTGTGGGGAAAAGGAACTATTCTACTATGTTAGTGGAAATGTAAACTAGTACAACCACCGTGCATTTCAGTATGTAGATTCCTAAAAAGCTAAAACAACAAATTCCATGCGACCCAACTATTTCTCTTCTAAGAATCTTTCCAAAACAGTTAAAGACATCATATTACAGTGACACATGCATACCCATGTTTGTAGCAGCACAATTCATAATAGCTAAGTATTGGAAGTGGCCTAAATGTCCATCAACAGATGAATGGGCAGTGAAAATGTGATATTCACACACACAATGGAGTACCACTGCTCCATAAAGAAGGGTAAACTTGAGTCATTTGTAGAAAAATGGATGCACCTTGAGACCACAGTTTTCTTTTTCCCCTTTGGTTTTTTTGAGACAGGATCTCACTCTGTAATCCAGGCTGGCCTTAAATTCACTATGTAGCACAGGCTGACCTCAAATTCACAGGAATCCTCCTGCCTCAGCCTCCGAAGTACTGGGATTAGAGGTGTGGAGCACCACACCCAGCTGAGACCACAGTGTTAAGTGAAAGAAATCAGACATACAAGCTTACGTATTGCATGATTTCTTTTCCATGAGAAGCCCAACATGTAAATAAAGAGCAAAATATAAGATAGATCACAGGAAGCCGGGAGGCAGATCTTTCTCAAAAGGAAGCAGATTGACAGGTGGAAGGAGCGGGGAGGAACAGAAGGCGAAAGGGGTGAAAAGGGGGTTAAGATGCATTGTGCGCATGTACAGCTCTGCGCAAGGAATGTGAACATGGCGTACAACAAACATCCACTAGAGAGCTAAAAGAGAGCAGGTCGGACGGGCCACACCCTCCCTCTGCCCTGGTTTCTCGTGCTTCTGAGTCTGGTTCGGGGAGAGCAAATCTCCCAAGAGATGCAGAGAGCAGGGCTCCCGAGGACACCACAAGGCTGGATGCACAGCGGTGGGCGGGACCACTTTGGAGGGAAGCAGACTGGTGGCCGTGGCCACGTGACTGGGGGCCAGTCCACAGGGGAGATGTGCCCTGCGTTGTCACAGGGGCCTTGGGTCAGTGCTTCAGCCAACTGAATATTGTTATTTTTCAAAGGTGTTAGGTAAGGGGTCCCTGAGGGCGAGTGGGGTCAAAATGACCCCCTCTCAGCCCCACGGTGAGCGCCGGCTCACCGCACACTGGGTGGGGACATCTATTTACCCTCCTCCACAACCTTCTCCCTTCCGACGCCAGAGCCACCTCCCTGGTTTACGTGGGGCCTGCCGCCCCGCCCCCACAATCCATTCTCCACCCAGCAGCAGAACGGGCATCTGGAACACACTGCAGGCCATGGCACTGCCCTGCTCAAAATGCTTCCTGGGCTTCTGTCACACTAAGAGTAAACCCAAGCCCTTCAAGCAGCCTACAGGGCTGCGCGCGTCCTGGTCTTAGACACCGTCTCCATCCAGTCCCTCCACCCCAGGCTCCAGCCAAGCAGGCCTTGCTCTGTCCCTCAGACTCACCCTGTGCTTCTTCTCTGGGGCATGACAGCTGCTGTCCTGTTGGACCCTCCTGTGTGACACCTGGTCCTGCTCCTGGAAGTCTGCCTGGCTGCCCTCTTCCGAATTACTCTCTGACACACTGGTGGCTTTTTTCTTCTCAGGACTTAGCATATACCCTTATTTATTCCACAGTTGTTTTTTGTTTGTTTGTTTTGCCCCCTGCACCAGCACGCATCTTCCTGTGAGCCTGAAAGGCGGTGCAGGCCGAGGCCAAGCACACCTGCACCATACAAGGTGCACATGGCAATGAACCGGTGGCTCACACATAGCCAGGTGCCCTGAGTCCACGCCTGCCAGACGCCAGATGGTGTGGAGCTGGGGTGGGCACAGCTTTTGTTAGTCTGAGTTGCTTTGGCTGGGAATAGGTTTAGCATCAGCGCCTGCCTGGCAAGTGGATAAGGTAAAGCTCCGTTACATTTGGATTTTGCTTCTTTGGCGCAATCCAGAGCCCTCACTGCTGGGTTAGCAAGCCCAGCTTGCGGCCCAAGAGGCCTGTGGGTGGGTGGGGAGAGCAGCACAGGAAGAACCCTTGTTAGCTCCTCTCCACCTTGACCTTCAGGGTCCTTCTGCACCCTGCACCCAGCCTTACCACATGGGAAAAAGCCTTTCCTGGCCTCGCGGCCCTGGCTTGAAGCCAAATGCTTCATGGCACTGGGGAGGGAGATGTGATGATGGTGGACAGTGGTCCCAGGACACCGCCTCAGAGCCCAGGGGGAGCACCCAACCAACACCAGAGACCCACAGCCCAGAGAGGTTGAGTGACTTGCCCAGGGGTCCCCAGTCAACGGGTGGCAGAGCAAGCTCCAGCTCGGTTTGTGGGGCCTTCTTGGCAAAGCTGGTGCTCTGTGCCTGGCCTGCCGCTGTCTGCATCAACAAGGAGCCAGATCAGAGCAGGTGCTGCCCTGTGAAGCCCTCTGTCCCGGCTCAGAAGTACCACTTGTCTTGACCTTTGTCTTTCCCGTTATGCCGAGGAGCTTCAGGGAAGAATCCAAGAAACAGAGTTCTGAAAAATCCTTTGCAGCAGTGTATGTGGGAGTGGGGAAAGCTAACCTTACAGAGCAGCTACTAAGGGCTGAGACTGCCAAGTGCCTGCCTTTCATTAGCCTGCTTGTGAAACAGCATTAATTTATCTGGATAAGGACGTCCCTGGCCGTGACCGAGGAAGAGATTACAAAATGGTGTGTAGTCTCCTACCCTCCTCTCTGCTCTTGTGTGCTTCTTGCTCTCTCTAGATACCAGTAAATAGTTCTTTGCACATCCAGCAAGGAAAGTCTGTGAGTTCCTACTATGACTATCTCATTCGATCCTCAAGACTGCTCTTTGAAGGTGTTTTGTTTTTTTGAGACAGGGTCTTGCTATGTAGTGTAGTCTGGCCTTGAATTTATTATGTAACTCAGGTTGGTCTCGAAACTCACAGTGATCCTCCTGCCTCAGCCTCCCTAGTGCTGGAATTACACGTGTGTGCGACCACCACCACCACCACCATGCGTGGCCTTCCTTTGAGATATTACTATTGTTGAGTTGAGTCAGGAAACTGAGGCTCAGAGACAGGTCAAGGTGATACAAGGGTGGCTTCAGGGCTGGGATTTAGCCTGAGTTGGGCCCAGCTCTAAAGCCCAGGCGTTGTCAGGCATGTTGGTGCACACTTGTAATCCTAGCACTCAAGAAGCTGAGACAGCAGGCTCATCATGAGTCCAAGGGCTGCATAGCAAAAGACCCCCCCACAGAGAGAACCAGGTGAGGAGCAGGCATGGTGCAATTGGCTTGGTCACTGACAGACTTCCACACTGGTCTGGAAGGAAAGAATTCAAACTTGGGCCTCAGGAGCGTGACAAATGACCTTTGAGACTTTACAACCCTGACTACTGCTCACCATCAGCTCCCGCTGTCTGCCTGTGTGCACCTCTGTGACCTTGGTTTGCTGTGGGCGGCCGTGCCCATGCGGCCAGCCAGAGGAGCATAGCTCTGCCGCTGTGACACTGTGCTCCACGGGCCTCGGGTCAGCCTCACTGGGCCTACACTTGTGAAATGGGAATGATTCTGACTCAAAAGGCTTGGGCACCGCCAAGCACGGTCATGAAGGCCAGTGGTCAGTAACAAACCCTGTGCAGATGCCATGACTTTTTTTTTTTGAGACAGGGTCTCGCTATGCAGTTCAGGCTGGCCTTGAGCTCCCTTTATAGCCCAAGCTGGTCTCGAACTGAGGACGATCCTCTTGCCTCAGCCTCCCAAGTGCTGGGATTACAGACATGAGCCACCACGCCCTGCTGCCATGACTTTTTAACAATAAAAGAAGTTGGGCTGAAGATGATAGCCCCTTCACAAAATAGCTGGCTTAATTCACACCTGCTGTCTCTTCCCTCCTCTCCATCCCGCCTACCAGCCTGTTTGTAAAATCTCTTGCAGTTTACAAGTCCCTTCCATCCATTGTCTCACAAGCCCTTCCTCAAGGTTTGCGAGGCAGAAATGAGCCATCTGAGTTAATTGACCATTTCAGGAAAGTTCTGGGAAGGAAATGACTGGCCCAAGACTACCAAGCTAGTGAGAGGCGGTGTGGACTTCACAGACAGCCGTGTCACTGCCTCTGAAGAGCTCCAGCGGTGGCCCTCACCCACCAGCTGCAGCCCAAGGGCCTCGGCTTGGGGTTCGCTGTGTTCCAACTGCCCTCTCCCTTGCCAAACTCACCTCTCCGTTTGTGTCTGTTTCCAAATGTGTCACCATTCCTCAGGCTCGGTGGCCTTTCTCAGCCTCTCATGTTTGCACCCGACATTCCCTCCATCGGACCACCTCGAAGACCCTGGCCCATCTTTTCTTACTTTCTGTATGGTCCCTGTGACCGCTGCCTGACACTATCCATTGTCATGTTTGAACCCAAAACTGCTTGGGTTCAAAGCCTGGTTTGGCCACCACAGCCGAGTGACCCTAGACAAATTATTTGACATCTCTGTCCTTAACGTCTCTCTAGAGACATTTTCCCAGTGTAGTCCAAGGGTCCTCCCTGTGATTGGTGCAAGGAATGAGCGGCATAAGTGGAACGGTAAGCACAGGACCTGGCGGAGCATCCTCACTTACTGTATGCCTGCCGAGATGAGGATCCTCTCACTGGTGCTCGTGGTGCCTGCCCGCTCTGGGTCCCTGAGCCCAGGGAAGCGGAGCATGCAGTGACTCCCTCGAACCATGGCTTCGGTGTGCTGGACTCCAGGGAGCCACTGCTTCCCCTGTGGGGAACCCTTGGCCTCACGGCCCCACCCCACCTGGTGAGCGTCTCAGTCCTGGGCACCAGCTTCACCAGCTCCTCCTTCTCTATGTGGGAGCTGCAGACAGGCTGTCCCCGAGGTGGCATGAGTGGCAGCTGCGGTAGGATTTATCTCCTATCTCCCGGGGCTGCTTCCAGAGGAGATGGATGGGCTGGGCTTGTCTCAGTGACCCTGCAGGCTCAATTACAGCCCTGCTTCCAGGCCAGACAGGACGAGGAACCTGCTAGATTTGCCAAGTGGCCCCGAGAGGGAGCCACAGGTCCTATGAAACCTGGGACGCCCAGCGTGGGCCCACGCAGCTGGGTAATAGGCCCAGCGATGAGGTCTGACATGGGCCCTTGTGTGTCTAGGGAGCTCATTTTACTGTCCTCGAGGGTGTGATTTCATTAGAACCCAAATAGCTTCCTTTTTAGACAATGAAAATGTTTACTAGAGAACATACTTTGAAACTTGAACCCAAAGCAAAACAACTAGACCTTTGTGGACAAAGGGCAAACTGCATGCCCACCAGGGTGGCAGGAGCGGATTTGTGCTGGCTCACAAGTGCAGAGGGGAGCTGTCAAAGATGCAGTCTGTGGCCCTGAACCCCTTTCTACACAAGCAAGAACTTACTCCTCCCAAAGGACCCGCTGCTATTCCCGGAGAGCAGTCATCCCTGCAGCCACCCCAGGATGGCTTCCCGCACACCCTCACTGGCTCGGCCTTCTTTTTCCTGGTGCCTCAATCAGAGAGGCCCTCAAAGATCCCGATGCTGCCACTGTGCCTGCCCTGGGGACAGAGTCAGGGCCAAAGGGGCCACTTCCTGTGTCCTCACTTCCTGATCCCTTGACCTCCTGTCCTTGACGTGTAGAGGAGAGTCTGACCTACCTGAGCCTCCTTTGTGAATTGAAAGCTCATTGGCTGAGATCCTGCCCTCTCCGGACCTGACTAACCTCGGTGGTGGCAGAGAAGTGATAACGCCCTCTTGGCAGGGTAATCCAAACAGGTCGTGTACATGCAATACCTGGGACATAGTAGCTGCTCAATGAACAGCAGTATTATTGTTGTTATTGTTCTTTCTGGGGCTGGGTTCCCCCAGGAACAGAAGCAAAACTTTGACACAAGTGGCTTATTTGAAGCCACTTGGGCCAGTCATTTCCTTCCCAGAACTTTCCTGGGACAGTCAGTTAACTCAGAGGGCTCCTTTCCGCCTCGCAGGCCTTGAGCAAGGACTTGCGAGACAATGGATGGAAGGGATTTATAAACTGCAAGCGATGAGGGTTCTTCATGGAGGTGACACAGGGAAGGAAGAAGTCAACAGAGGGCGTGTGACGGAGCGGGCATCTTCTGTGCCCAGCCAGGCTCAGTTCCATTGGTGAATTCTGGCTGGTCCTAGAGAACATGCCAAAGAGTTGTCCCACTAAGGGGTGAAGGAGCTGGGGTTTGTGTCCCATTCACTGGCTGGGGTCTGCCTTGCTACCTTGGACATTAGCTCCCCGGTGGCTTTTTTGTGTGCACGCCAGGCCTGGTGCTCCACGGCCAGAGGAAGTCCTCAGGCAGAGTCGCAGAGCCTGGTGCGTGGAAGCTAACAGATTGGTGTGCACGGAAGTGCTGCACCTTGAGGGACATGGAAAGCCCAGACTCGGCCCCCACTGTCCTGCTGTGTTGCTGAAGCACCTCTACAGGATAGGGGGTGCAGAGGAAACTGCAGCTGCTTGGGACCTACTTCCAGTGGTCCCTTCACACTAACCTTGTGACATGCAACCCGGGCATTCAGCCAGCTGGCGGCTTTACCGGAGCCTCCCAGTGCCCATGGGAGGGGGTAAGCAGAGCCTGTGTGCTTCTCCTGGCAGAGCTGGGGACATTGGGATGCAGAAGGGCGGTCGCTAGGCCAGTGGTTCTCACTCAGGCACTTGTTAAGAATGTAAGTGCTTGAGCCCCACTCTAGGCCCACTAAACCAGGAACTCCAGAGCTAGGACCCAGAAGCCCGTGCTCAGCTAGCCCTACCGGGGCTCTGGCTCTGTGAGTGCTTGGGTTTGAGCCCAAGGGCAGAATGTGCAGCAATCAAGACCAAGGTCAGACTGACTCAGGCCAAACTGGCACCGGACACAGTCTCCTGTCTCCCAGGTGGGGCTCAACCCTGGTTTTCGTGCTGCTGGTGTCTCTCAGCTTCTCCAGATACCTCCTCCTCCCCCTAATACACCCAGGGCTCAGGAAAGATCTCAGCATGAGGGGGAAGGGAAACAAAACTATTTTGGCATCCTGGAAATTCTGGCAGGCAGCTGAAAGCCCCACCTACTTGCTTCCCAGAACCACTTAAAAACAGAGGCCTCCATCAGTGTTTCCTGGGGTGGGAGCCCTTCCCTCCACAGGGCCAAAGGCCTGGTCACAGCCAGGTAAGGGCTGGGCAGGGTGCAGTGCTCACTACAGGTCCTCCAGAGTGCCCGTTCAGCTGCCTGAGAGGGCAGAGCCGTAGGCAAGGCCACTCAGGCAGGCCCAGTCTCCGGACCAGGCCCAGCTCCCTACGGCTCCCTCTGTGCTCAAAGCCCCTCCCGCTCCTGGCTTCCAACCCCCATGGGTCCCTTGCCTCTTGCAGGAGCTGACTCAGTCCCAGGCTTTTCCCTCCCCTTGGTCCCCACTGCCTACCGACCTCTTAACAATGTTCTCAGTGCCCATGCCACAAAATATAAAGGCATCACAGGAGAGAGCTGCCGCCCCCTCCTGGGGGGTCACACCCCCCCCCTTACTGGGGTCTCAGTCCCTCCCCCGTGCTCCAGCCCCTCCTGCTTCAGCAGCACCCCCCTTTCCTTAGTTTTCCTTATCGTATATAAATGCACCCAAAGCCCACACACCTATATCAGGTCAAGCAGCAGATAGAACTTTGACCACTGCCTACAAAGCCACCCACCACCACCCTGTCTCTCCACCGGCCTGGCCCCTCTCCTGAGCTCCTCAGCCAGGCTCCTGCAGGGGCTGGAGCTCTTCACCTCTGCCCGCTCTGTGGCCCTGGCTTCACTTGCCTGGGGTCGCCAGCGCTGTCCTCACCCCCAGCCAGGGACATCACTGGGCTGTCTGCCGTCACCCAGACTGGTAGCTGCAGCACCGCTACACCGCAGCATTGGCCCTGCCCATCGTTTCACCCCTGGAACCTGCTCCTGCTGTCCTCTCCAGCCTCACACACTCGCGGGACGGGGGCTTTGCAGTCTTCTCTGTTTGCTTCCACACTGGATTTATACGTAAGTGTCTTTATGCTTCCAACCCCATACTGGGGACTGAACCCAGGGCTTTGGCACTGAGCTACACCTCTGGCCACTTTTTAAAAAAATTTTGAGAAAAGTTCTTGCTAAATTGCTTAGGTTGGGCTTCAGCCTGCAATCCTCCTGCCTCAGCCTTTTAGAGGGGTGGGATTGCAGGTATGTGTAGTCGCGATCAGCTTAGTGGCTACTTTTACATGCTGGTCACTGTGTGGGTTTGATGACTCAGTGTTCAGAAAGATGGTCCACAGCCTGGCTACAAAGTCAGCTCAGGGCCAGCCTGAACTGCATAATGAGACCCTGTCTCAAAAGGCAAAAAACAAAACAAAACAAAACCAGAAAGATGGTCCAGACCTGCCTTCTAGAACAACGGGGTCCTTAGGAGTCCTTGTCTTCCACCCAAACCCCAGCACACGCTGCCCCTGGTAGCCTCGGCTGTCTGTCCAGACCTCTCTCCTGTCTCCACAGTCCAGCAGCTTCCAGGTGGGCAACTTCCCAGATGCTCCACAAGCAACTCAGTCCTTGAAAGGTTCAAACCAGACTTGAACAGTGGCAATTCGGTTCACGAACTTAATTCTTTCCATGATTCTGGCCTTGAACTGAATTGGCTGAGAACCGAATCAGATTTTCCCCATAAGGTCAATACTGAACCTAATTGTTGAATTCGATTCGGTTCCTGTCCAATTCAGTTTGCAAGCAGAATCATGGAAAGAATTAAGTTCACAAACAGAGGTACCACCATGTCCTACTCCTTAAATTTTTCCTCCTGCCAGAGTAAAAAGAATCTGGCCACCATCCCCATGCCTTAAGCCAGGAACTTGGGGGACATTTTTCTGCTCCCTCCAGCCCCACTCTCCAGCCTTGTAAACTGGCATTGTCTTTCTGGTGGCCAGGGCCCTGGGCCCTTGTCACCGACGTAGCTCCTAGACTGTCTTCCTCATGAAATCTTGTCCCCTCCAAACCAAGCAGAGACACAGCTGGAGGGATCAAAATCAAGCCTGAACAGCCCAGATGTCCACCAGTGGTGTCCACAGAACAGATTACAGTTGGTTCCTGTACCGTGGTGTGGCTTTAGGATGGTACAAAAGTGACATGTACCCATAGGAACTGTGCTTGGCTTTGGAATATTGATCTTGCCCCAGGATGGCAATACATGGTACTGTACTCTCCTAGCACTGGGCAGTGGCAGTGGCCTACAACTCCCTGTCAGCCATATAATCACTGTGTCTCTGGGGAGGCTCTGATGTTTCACTGAGCTATTGTGTTTGGTAGGTTATGTGCACTAAATCCATTTCAACTTACAATATTTTTCGCTTACCATAGGTTTGTCAGGATGAACTCCATCATAAGTTGAGGAGTGCCTGTATCATTCATTCATTGAAAAGAACAAACCTTTTTGTTTTGCTTTGTTTGTGGGCTCAAGATCAAATCCAGTGCCTCATGCATGCAAGGAAG
The DNA here is from genome assembly GCA_004027595.1 of Dinomys branickii. Taxonomy (NCBI): domain Eukaryota; kingdom Metazoa; phylum Chordata; class Mammalia; order Rodentia; family Dinomyidae; genus Dinomys; species Dinomys branickii. The sequence continues at coordinate 134,969 of PVLD010003324.1, read as the reverse complement.
CAAGCACTCTATCACTGCGCCACGCCCCCAGCCCAGGAATGAAGTACTGATACAAGCCACAGTTCTGGTGAGCCTTGAGACATTAAGCTAAGTGAACTAAGCCAGACACAAAGATCCCAGCATGTATGGTCTTGTCATAGGAGATGTCCAGAGTCGATGAATCCGTATAGACAGTATGTAGATTGGAGGTCTCCAGGAGCTGGGGAAGGGAGAATGGGAGAAACTGCTTAAAGGGCGAGGGCTTTTACTTTGGCAGGATGAAAACCAGAGAGCGACATTGCTTGCACAATATTGCAAATGCACTATATGTGCATTATTCACTCTAAACTGCTTAATTGTGTGTTATGCAAGTTTCAAGTAATAACTTCTTAAAGTAAATCTGACTTTGTCACTTCCTTTTCAGTTCCCCGTTACGGTCCCATTATTTTGGGGCTGAGGTTCCAGCTCCATGGTTTGCAACCCAGACTATATGGCCCAGCTTCCCACCTACCTCTCATCTTCTGCCACTGGCCTCTTGGTCTTCCTTCCACACCATCTCGAATGCCTCTGGCCACTGAAACTCTCCCCAGTGCTTCTGACCTTTGCACATGCAGCTCCCTCTGCCTGGGACATTTTCCCATGTCAAACTGTGCTTGAGGATGATTTTCCCAGGGAAGCCTTCGTTGCTTGTCCCATCCTGGGTCAGGAGCCGCTAGGCCCCTCTCCCATCACAGCACTGATGTCCCTCAGTGTCATATCTTGTTTTGTGTCTCTCCCACAGGAACTGTGAGCCTGACAGGTGTTGTTCACATCCGTGCATGAGTCAGCAGTGCAGAAAGGAAGGACATCAGTGTGGAGGGGACCGTCTAGGAGCCTCAGCCTCGGTGGGGCCAGCAGAACATTAAGGAGAGCGAGGCGGGGAGCCGTACTCAGAGCGGGGAACAGTCCTGTCCTGTGAAGGAGCCCAGAGGCTTCCTGGAGGTGGGGCATCTAGAAGCCCCCGAGGCTCCAGGCAGAGAGAGAGAGAGGTCCCTGCAGGAGGCAGGGCTGAGCCTACCTAGCTTAGAGAAGGGGCTGTCAACACAGAGTCTACTCAGAGCAGAGCCTGAGAGCAATGATCGCATTTGGGGCCAGGCTGTCGAGGTGAGGCTAGGGAGCTGCTCTGGCTGACACACAGGTGGGGTGCCTGACAGTCGTCTTGGTGCCTGTTAACACACTCGTGTACACACACACCACAACCACAATCATCACACATACATCACCACAACCATTACACACATATCATTATAACCACCAAGCCACACACACCACCACAGCCACACACACATCATAGCCATCACATACACATCATTATAACATCACACACCATCACAGCCACACATACCACAGCCACATCATTACACACATTCCCACAACACACACATCATCATAAATACCACATACACATCATTATAGCCATTACACATGCCACACACCATTACACTCACACACTTCACCACAACCCCACAGACCATCACAGCGACACACACCATCATAACCGCACATACCTCCACAACCATGACAGTCAAAATAACCATTACATCCACCATCCCAACCACACACCTGCACAGCCACACATACCACAGCCACACACACCCTCACCGCATGCGTACACCGTGACTGCACACCACCACGGCCGCCATAACCATCACACACACACGCATCATAACCATCACATGCTCTACGACAACCACACGCACACATAGTTCCACTCATACCATCCACACTACGCCGTCGCTCTCACAGAACACAGGACACCAGCAGCACTGGGGGTCAGCTGGAGTGGCGGTTGGAGGTGTCACTCCGAGAGCATGGGGCTAGTCACACAGGCACGAGAGAGTCCAGGCACTCCGGCTTCACCCTGAGAGCAAGGGGGAGCCCCAAGGGGCCAGGCTGGAAGGTTCCCTAACAAAGACCTTAAGGGACATGGCCAGAAGCATCAGGTTTCTGCAGTGTGGTGAGTGGGACACTGTGTCCCTGGGCTGACAGAGCAAGGATTCTCAGGACCTAGCACCTGGAACGAAGACCAAGCCACCACTCCTTCCCTGTGGGGGACCAGAGTCCAAGGTCTGGCCATGGTCAAGGTAGCAGCCAGAGACAGGGAAGCCTGGGAGAGTGGCCGGTGCAGCACAAGTGAGAGAAAGGAGCGGACTGGAGAGGCAGTGGCACATGGATGACAGGACTGGCCTCTCTCTCCTGCGAGTGACACAGAGCCTCCCTGTGGACCACAAGATGGCGCTGTGTCCAGCCCCATGTGGCCTCTGCCAGGTGGGCAGCACAGCCAGCTCCCGCATAGGCTCCCGGCTCCCGCTCCAGCTCACGTGGCCTCCTCCTCAGGCACCAACTTCAGACCACCTCCCGCCCCCAGACGCGAAAGCACCCAGCAGTCCCTGCCCCACAGGAACACGCTGGGCAGAACTGGAGAGGCCTGAGGGCTGGGAACCCCAGGCCCTTCTACAGAGTGTGCGCATGTGCAACTCCTGGCACATAACCACACTAGCACACACCTGACATCCATGATGCTTCCAGCCCTTCCTGTGTGCTTTTGTATATGTGCTGCCGAAGCGAGCGCTTCCTGTGTGCTTTTGGAGGCCCTGCCTCCCCTGGGCCTGGCTCCTTGTCAACCCAAGTGTGTCTCATGGGACAATGGGGAGATGGTGCTTCCTTCATGGAAATGGACTAAGCACACAGGAGAGAGCAGCTGGAACACTAGACACAAGCAGACATACACACCTGCCCTAACACACCTGCACACCCAGGTCCTCACACCTGTGCCCCAGCTACACACGCAGGAGCTTGGGTCTGGCCACCCCTTTGAGCACCGGTAGAAGAGCGCACAAGCCAGGGCACACAAATGTGCTCCACCACCCAGAACTGCAGTCTGGCCTGGACTTGACACCACCCCCTCCCACCCACCCCTTTCTGGGTTGAACCTGAGCTAGGGAGAGGCCTGGGCTCTGGGAAAAGTTTCCCCAGCCCCCAGCAAGCCTCAAGTTCCGCTGCAGTGGGAAAAGTGCTCTTGCACCCCTCCTGCACCCCAGTCCTGCTCCAGTACCAGTCCCCTGGCTATGTGGCCATGGGCAAGGCTTTGCCCACTCTGGTCCCTCCCTGCTCCCCAAGGCTACCCTTTAAAGTGAACTTGGGAAGGTGGGCATGGTGGCATACATCTGTAATCCCAGCACTTGGGAGGCTGAGACACAAGAACTGTTCAAGCCCAGCCTGGGTTACAAAGTGAGCTCAAGGCCAACCTGAACTGCATAAGTGAGACCCTGTCTCAAAAAGACAAAAAAAAAAAAAAAAAAGAGAACTCGGGGGTGCTAGCGAGAGACTTAGACAGGGAGTGAAGTGCTGAGCTGGAGAGGGGAGTCATGAGCCCCCTGTACCTCTGATCCTGGGTGACCTTGGGCACCCCAGTGAATCTCTGAGTGGTGCCTGTCTGTAAGGAGCCCAGCACAGGGCTTGGCACACCAGATGTGGATGGTGACCCAGAGAATGATTATGTATGGCAAAAGTTTGCACAGAGAGAAAAACTTATATTTTTATTTATTTAGTTAGTTTTTTTGAGACAAGTTCTCACTATGTAACCCAGGCTGGCCTTCAACTCCCATCCATCCTTCTGCCTCAGCCTCCAGAGTGCTGGGATTACAGGTGTGCGCCACTACGCCCAGGAAGAAGACTGTTTTGAGAAAAGGACTCCCACAGCCCTGAGAGCAGGAGGTGCCTTGTGATGGGAGCTGCATCACCTGGTTCTGGCGACCCCTCCCCACCCTCCACCTGGCACCCAACCCACAAGCACTTTGTCAGGGGATCACCTGTCATGGCCTGGGAGTCCATGTGTGGGCCGTGGGTGCCGTGTGTACATGTGTATGCGTGTATACGTGTGTGTGTGTGTGTGTGTGTGTGTGTGTGTGTGTGTGTGTGTGTACCTCTGTGCACACCTGCACAGGGGCACGTGCTGAGAGTATGTGCAAAAGCAATTGCCAGAGTCTGGTGGCTTGGACTGAAAACCCTGAGACACTTGGGAATTTTGGTCTTGTCCAGGTTTCTCGCCTCTGAGCCTGTTTCCTCACTTACATCGTGCAGGTCAGGATAAATAATTGCACGGGTCTCACAGGGATGAAGGGATGTGGAAATAAGAACCGAGGGCCTTCAGAGAACCGCCTGTTTCTGCCTTATGTATGCCACTGGCACCGCACCCTCATCCACTCACTCGTTCATTTCCTGACTCCGTTGCTGGGCCAGGCCGATCTGTGCTCAAGGCTGAGGCTGAGAAAGGAGCCGCACAGGCTCCTTGACTTCAGGAGCTTCCATAATGCCGGGGTGAGAAACCTGAACTCAGGTGGGAAGGGAGAGTGGATGTCTAGTTTTGCTTTTTATTTTGTTTGGTTGTACTAGGGAATTGGAAAAGTTCTTTTTTTGGTGGTGGTGGTGGCGGTACTGGGGATCAAACTCAGGACCTTGCGCTTGCCAGGCAGGCACTTATTCCACTGAGCTATATCCCCAGCCCTGTACTAAAGAATTGAACCCAGGATGTTGTGCATACAAGGCAAGCGCTCTTCCACTGACTGTAGCCTGGCTTGCTTATTTATTTATTTATTTATTTATTTATTTATTTATTGAGGAGGGGCAGGGACAAGGTCTCACTAAGTTTTCCAGACTGGGCCGTAGCTTGCGAGAGATTACAGGCTTGAGCCACCAGCAAAGCAGAGCAGATGTTCTGACAGGCAGCTGGGAAATAGAGGGAGGGCCAGGTAGACGAAGGGTGCCACCCTCAGTAACCCACGCTCCCTCCATGCCAGCCCCAGTGGAGCTTTCCTTGTGCCCTGGCTGCCTCCCATCTTCCCACCTCCAGGCATCCACTGGAGGCTCCCTCTGACCAGACACCACTCATCTGCCCGCGGACTGTGGCATATGTCTGAAGACCCAGCCTGCAGTACGTCCTTGGTCACTCACCCAAGTGGCCTTGGCTTTGGCCATCACCCTGAGGCAGGAGGAGCCACTTAACTGATGTGTGGGCCACATGGGGGCCTTGTTTCTATTCCTAGGTCCCCCTGTCACCTTGCTGTATGACCTTGGACCCAGGACTTCACCTCCCAGGCCTCAGTGTCCCCTTTGTTCTCAGGATGGGTGAGAGGACAGAAGGACAGAGTGCTTGGGAGAGCACTTTGCACACTGCTGACTGCTGGGCACAGAGGAGGTTTGATTTCCACAGCTGCCTTCCTGGAGGAGGCTGACTGCATGGACACCCACAGGTCTGGGCTGGAGCTCCAGTGGGGGGCAGTTTCTGTTGTGGTTGGTTTGTGCTTAATTTCAAAGACAGGGAAACTCCCTCACCCGGGTGATGCGGGTGGCCCCAGTCAACGGCGTTGCCAGGGGAATTCCAAGGCTGGGGGCCCTCATCACCCCCACAGGGATCATGCCACTCAATCTCCCCAGGAAGGAGGCTCCAGGTTGCCGAGGGATAGGCTGCCCCTGGAGTCAAGTGACCTGGGTGGGTCCTGCTCCTCCTGGAAACCTTAGGTCAATCGCCTTTCCCTGGGGCCTCTCTGTAAAGCAGCTGCACAGGATTTATGACTGGGGAGCCCTTTATATCCCAGAAGGGCACCAAGGGCTAGCATGGACGCCCTAGACCTCTTGGGCCTTAGCCCTGCTAAGTGGGAAGTCCCTGTCCCCACCCCACCCCTTACCAGCCTCCCCACCGCCACCACTGTAGACCAGAACCTGGTGAACTTGGAGCTCTTGAGCCTCCTGAACTTCCGTCCTCCAACATCTCCCGCCCCAAACGCCTCCTTCACTCCCCTCTCTCTGTTCCACCTGTTCAGTACCTTCTTTCAGGGCCCTGCCTAGGCGTCACCTCTTGCTGGGGCCTTTCCCACGCAAGCGGCACTGGGGCCCCTCTTCTGGGCATAGAGCCCGGCTCCGCTTGTGTTTGCCAAAGTCTACCCAACGCCCCCCAGGCTCAGGGCCTGGTGTCCCAAGGCACAAGTAAGTACCCTGCAGTGTCTTTCAGCAGGTGGTGGTGCTGAGACACCTGGGTGTGGTTTCACGGGAAGCATAACAGGACACACACCTGTCCCACTGCTTGTTCCATCACAAGTCCAGCCGCATGGTCCTCAGAAGCGCCTCGGTCCAGGATGCCTGAGCCTCAGTTTCCTTTCTGCAAAGCAGGGTGCTTGCAAGCATTACAGTGGGTCGGCTGCCCACGTGGCCAGTGCACAGCCCGCCTGCCATGGCAGCCCCTTTCTGTTGCAGTTCCAAGGAGATGGCTTTCAGTGCATGCTCAGAGCTGCAGCCAGGTGGGGCTAAGGAAGCTGAGTGACCATCCCAAGGGACCTGGGTTCCCAGGGAGGAAATCAGCAGAGCGCAGGAGCCTGTTGACTTCTGGGAAGGAGTATTGGCATCCGTTAACTTGGGAGGAAAAGTCAGGCATCTTGGGGGACTTGGGGCATGTTCAGGGCAGTGGGGCCCAGCTTGGACGCAGTGTGTCCTGCATGGGCACAGTGAGTTGGCCTGGACAGTCCTAGTTCCTGGGCACCTTTGCTGGGACAGCCTTGTGCTCTGACAAGGTGCCTGCGATGGGCCAGTATTTGCTGCACTTCCCTGGGCCTTGAGAGCCAAGCCCGCATTTCACAGCCTGGGAGTGTGGCACCCAGGAAGCTTCCACTGTGCATGGAGCGCTGCACCAAGAAGAGATATTAGGGCCAGGGCTCTGGCCGGGGCTCAGCCTGGCTGCCCTCTTACTAACAGTGACTTAGAAGAAATACTAACTGTTTAGAAAATAATTGTTTAGAAAATTAAATGAGAACCTAAATGCAAAATAAATCAGAAAAATACCTGGCACAGCCAATTTCAACACATGTTCCCACCATTGTTCCACGCTGTGAGGAAACTGAGGCTCAGAGAGGTTACAGAACTGCCTGCCTGGTCAAAGGCAGTGAGCAGCAGAAGAAAAGCCGCAACCCCATGTCCTGATGCCACCTGTGCCCTGTTCCTCCCTGAAGCCCAACACACCGGCCCAGCTGGCTCTGAAGAGTACTGAGCAGGACAGACCAGCCACGCAGTCAGGAGGTGGCTGGAAGCCAAGAGCCCAGGGCGCAGCTCACCCAGCCACGCTGATCTGCTGATGAAGAGCCTTTGCAAGTGATGGGCTGTGCCCTGGGAGGGGACATCAGTGACAGAAGAGTGTTCACTTGCTCCTCCTGTCCAGCGGGGCCTTTGGCCTGCTGTCAGGGACACAGGGGCTGCTCCACCCGTGTTCTGGGAAAGCTGGTGATGCTTCTGGTGTCTTGACCCCCATTCCCACCTGCCTGTCCAGCCCCACCCCAGTACACCCAGCCCCAGCCCAGCCCTCTCCCTGCTCCCAGGCCCCATGCGCCCTTTCATGCCTCTCTGCTTTCACACGGAGGGCCGCCCCACTCCGAGCTCTAAGGACCCCTCAGGGAAGCCCTTGCCGTGCCAGGACCCACCGGCCGAAGGCTGCCGGGACACGGAGGCGCGGAGCCCGTGCAGGAGGCCCCCCGTTCTCTCACTCAGTCCTCACAGTAATCTCATGAGGAGAATGTCTCCACATAAAGAGAACAAGGCCCAGAGAGGTTAAGCAGCTGCCCAAGGTCACACCGACAGCGGGGAGAGAAGGGGAAAGGAGCCCAGCTCTGCCTGACCTGCAGTCCAGAGGGCGTGGCCAGGCATCCACTTGTTGGTGACGTCAGCCACACAGGGACAGGCTGGCTGTGCCCCATGGCCATGAGTGGGCTATGCCTGTGCATATGTACGTGTGTGCATGTGTGTGTGTGCGTGTTCAACCTCCCTGAGAAGGGAGCGCTGGTGGGGGGGCAGGTGAGCTCTTCCTGCCCTCTGGGCCAGGCTGTGCAGGCTAATGGGTATCATTACCCTTTAGCTTTCAGTTCTAATAGACCCTGTGCCAGCATGCAGACTGTCATCACCCATGGCTCATGCAGATAATCAGCATGCTGCCTCCTGGAGGGCTGGGAATGGCAGGCTCCAGCACAGCTGCCAAGACAGACTGGTCCCTGCACAAGCCCCCAGCACAAGGAAGAGCCGCCCTGTCTCAGTCCAGCTTCAACACTTCATAGCCGTGTGACCTCAGGTTCCTCATCTGTAAAATGGAGGCAATGATGCCTGCCTTCCAGGGTGGCCTAAGCACGGTGACATCCGGGCAATGTTTACCTCTCGGTGTGTAGGTGGTGGTAGCTGTGACAGTGCTGGTGCTGGCGTTGAGGGTGGTGTTAGTCACGTTTTGCTACTAAGGAAACTGAAGCTAGAGGAGGAATGGGTTCCCCTAACGTCACCTAGTTAGGGAACCAGTGGCAAAGCTGGGCCTAGAAGTTGGGCTTCCGTGTCAGAGATTCTGCAGGACTCATCAGTCTGCGGTGACCACACCACTCCTCTGCCTGGTGTTCTCACGTGGTCACAGCCTCACCTTGCGGTGAGCTGGTGGAGCTCCTCCACAGGAAAGGAGGCTGAGCTCAGAGAGGGGAAGCGACTTGCCCAGTGTCACACAGCCAGCGAGTAGCAGAGCCCTCTGTTGAGTTTGGTTTTACCCTCAGTGGTCTGGCTACAGAGTGGGAGCTCCCGGCCTTGGTGCAGGGGCCTTACCAATCAGCTTTGCCCAGGGTGTCTGGAAAGGGATCCAGCAGCCTGGAGAAGGTACCTGGATCAGAGGCCAATAGCGAGGTGGGAAGAAGAGGAGGAGGAAAAGGCCTCTACTCCAGACATCCAGGGTGCAGTCAGCACCTACCCTAGCAGGCTTCCTAACTCATCGTGCGTGCTGCCACATCCTAACAGCAAAACAGAAACTGGTGCCATTTTTCAGATGGAGAAGTTGAGGCTCACAGAATCACAGCAACTTGCCCAAGTTCATGGAATTAGTAAGTGGAAGAGATGGACTTTCAAGTTCAATTTCTCCCATCCAGGCAACTCTTTCCTCCTAGTTTAATTCAATATCACTTCATGGGCTCTTTTCTTTCTCATCTTTTCTTCAAGTTACCAACTCATCTGCCCACCCCCACTTCTGCTCAGCCGCACTGTGAACACCCTGAAGCCAGGGATCTCAGCTGACTCACTTACCACTGTGTGGTGGGAGCCTAGCATAACCTCAGACACCAAATCCGGGACCAGGGGATGCAGTCGTCATGCCGCTAAATGAATTGTAAGTAAGTTACCGTTTTTCTACTTGATGCCAATGGTCCGCTGGGTCAGTTTGGAAATTTCTGTTATTGAAGGAAAACTTGAGTGGTCTTTACCCAAATACAAAGGAGAGTAGGGGAAAGCGGTGTATTATTAATGTGGTTTTGGTTTGTTTTTCATTAACAGGACGGCTCTACTTCTTGGCATCAAGCAGAGCTCTGGAGAAGGGTGGATCAGCTTGTGTAACAATCCTAGAGATCCTTTCACAATCCCCACTCCCCTTCCCTGTGAAGGGAACTTGGAAATCGGTGAGCGGACTTGAGTAGCTCTGAGAGAGACCAGAAGATGAGAAGAGAACCCACCCAGAGGGTGAGGCCGAGCTGGTTGCAGGACAAGGACGGAGACACGTGGGAATTCCACCCACATTTTGGTCAATCAAAAAACATGTAAGGGAAGACTCCCGCAGCCTCACTACTGAGTACTGCGCAGGGCTGACCTGTGATTGCTGTGGGAACCTGACAGAGCAGGGCCTTGCTACCTCCCAGAGGGGCACCTCCAGGCTGCACAGAACTGATCTTCAACAGCAGCACCGTGTGGCAGGGGCCAAAATGACAGTACTCCATGGGCATCAGCTCCCTGTGCCTGTTCCTAGAGGTTTTTTTTTTTTTTTTAATTTTGGTACTGGGAATCACATTCCTAGAGTTGAAGGCAGAGCTGTCCTGCTTTCATTGAGGTCCTCAGGGCCCCTTGGTCAGAGGTGGAGGCTGTGGAAGGATATGGACTTCTTACTCATGAAGGCAGTCACAGCACATCACAGTTTATAAAGCTTTTGCCCTTTTCTTTTCTTCTGAGCCTCACACGAGCCCTGGAAGACAGCAAGGCAGGGGAGCCTAGGAAATAGAGGCTCAAAGAAGGACTTGACTTGCTCACCTGAGCCCACCCACAAGGCACCACCCCGCCCCTGCTCTGCTGCCCACACCACCTCCCAGGGACGCCAGCTGCCAGTTTCCTAACCTGCCTGCTCACAGCAGCATCAGGACCACGATGGCAATGAGCATGAGCACTCCAGCCAGTATGCAGAGGCCCAGGAAGACGATGTCACTGGTGTCCTGGGCCACCATGGTCACTGGGCCCTCCAGTGCCTCCACCTCGTCCCTGGGTGGTGCCTCCTGAAGGTGCTCAGCAGTGGCAGCATAGGGCCCCAGCCAGTCAGAGCCAGACAACAGGTGGACAGAAGCCTCCTTGCGCCGCGGCTCACAGCGAACCTCGTACTCGTGGACATCCTCCTGCCCAGCTGCTGAGAAGTCGATGTACAGCACACTGACGATCACCGAGGTGTTGTTTCTTCTCTGTAGGGTCATGGGGCACTTGCTCACATCTGCTCATGTCTGCGGGCCTTAGGCCTTGGGACTGTGCCTCTAGATTTGTATAGTCCTGGGTTCTAGCTCTAGCTGGCCCCTGACTCCAGCCCCACCCCAAGCCTCAGCATCCTCGCTACAAAGGGGCACTCTGAGGATGGGCTGTCGGGAGGGCCACATCGGAATCACGGACCACTGTCTACCCTGGTTTCAAGGAGGCAAGGTTGATAAAAGTTGGTAACAATAATAATAGCTAACAATTGGGGTCATCTCCCATGTTCCAGGCTCTATATTTTAAGTGCACGGTTTCTTTTAATTCTCACAATAATGCTCTTTTTTTTTTTTTTTTTTTTTGAGACAGGTTCTTGCCATATAGCGAGTGCAGGCTGACCTTGAACTCGCCTATGTAGCCCAGGCTGGCCTTGAACTTGTGGCGATCCTCCTGCCTCTGCCTCCCAGGTGCTGGAGTTACAGGTGTGCACCACCATGCCCAGCTAATGCTCTTAGGAGTACTATTAATATGCATATTTTACACCTGAGGAAACTGAGGCCCAAAGATGGAATCCCTCGTCTGAGATTGCACAGCAGGCAAGTGACAGAGACCATAGGGGTCTCCCTCGGACCTGCCCAGCTCTTAACTGTGCTCCTTCCTGTCTCGCTTCACTCAGACCAACCAAAGAGCACTCAGCAGGCCCAGCCTTGACCAATTCAGGGATGTGACTACCGAGGCCCAGGGACTTGCCCACAGGAGCCCCAGAAGCAAGTCCCCTGCCTCCCAGCTGCTTCACCCTTTACATCCTGTGTCCCTGCTTCTGGGATCTTGTCTCCCTGTGACCTATCCTTGGCATCTTTGCCTTTGAGGCAAGGGGACGATACCCTAGGGTTGGGAGGGCCATCAGAGGGCCATGTGTGTAAAGGGGCGAAGGAAGCAGGGATCAGAGTGCCCTGAGTAGGGCAGGGCAGCGTCATGGTGGGCAGAGCAGCAAGGACACAAGGCTACTCCCACCCATGCCAAATCTGCAGCAGCCATTCCACCCTTCAGGTCGCCCATCCTGCCCCATCTAGTGGGTACCGCTTCCAGGATGGAGCTTCTAAAAGGCCAAGTTGTCCAACTCGGAGCAGCCGTGAGTGAGGCGCTCCCACCAACCAGGCTTGGGTGGCCCCCATGGGAAGGCTTGAGGGCCTTCAGGAATTTCACGGACTAGGTGCTTTGGGGTCTCTGGCTCTGGTCCCACCAAGGGAGCCTTCTGCATCTGCCCCTCAGCCTGGCTCCCTTCCCGCTCTCTGAAGGGGACTTGTGCTCTGGGTTTAGGGACACGGGCAAGGTAAGAACCTAGAGCAGAAAGAGACCCAGAAGAGAACGGAAATCAACTGCATAACAAAGGGGAGAAAACCCAGGGGAGGGGTGCGGGGAAAGCATAAGGTTCTGGTGAGTGAGGGCCCTGGGGAGGCAGGGAGCCCCTGAGATGTGGCACTGAGGGGAGGGAGCCAAGTCTCTGAAGGGTTCAGAGGGAGGTGTGGCAAGGTTACTGTCACATCTGTGCTGCACTTGGCCATCTGAACTGGAAAGCAGCTCCATGCAAAGACGGGGCCTCCTGGTCTAGGGTTGATAAGGGTTACCCTAGGCATCTATGACGGCTCTCGGGCTTTATATTTCCAAGCCACTGACTCCACAGTTCTGCGGTTCTGGCCTCTGGTGGTGGCCCGGTGACTTGGAGACTAGTGGCTCCTTGGTTCAATGAGTCCAAGATTTCCTGTTTCTGGGACTTTTTGCTCTCTTATCTCGTGACTCTACGGAATGTGGTTCTGTCCCAAAGAAAACCCTGGGAGGCTCCAGGGTGGAGCAGGGGTGAATGCAGGAGATCTTGACAGCTGGCACAGAGCCCCCCAACCCCATCTCCTCTTGGGTCCAAGGATGGGTGCTGGGCAGCAGTGGTCAGCGGGCTGGGCTGCAGGGACAGCAGGGCCATCTGGCTCACGGGGCGGGGGTGGGGCTGCTGGAGAGCCCCTGGCATCTGCAAGCTGGGCTGCAGATGCCTGGATCTCGAGGCTGGGAGTCTCTCCAGCAGAGCCCACTGTCCAGTCCCCCGCCTTCCTGACCCATTCGTCAGAGCACAAGCATCCAGGGTGTTTGGGCCACTGCCCAGGGACTCTGAGGGGTTCACGCCTGGGTTCATGGCCTTTGAAATCCAAGGTAGTAGAACAACTTCGTGCATAATGCTTGCAGCGCAGAGTGGGAGGTGGCTTTTGCTGTTGAAAGGCCCTTGTGTTTGTGGAGCCAGGATGGATTTGGATCACCAGGTTGGATGGGGTGGCTAAAGCTGTGCAGGGCTCTGAAACTCTGCATATTAAAGGGGTGAGGAACTGGGTACTCTGGGAGGTTCTGAGGGAGAAGGGGGAACAGCCTCTAACGCCCCTGAGAGGTGCACCACAGAGGCTGCAGGCTGTGGCTGGCTGTCAGCCAGGACCCTCTCTTCCCTCTCTCCTGTCTTTACTCACTGCATCTACACTGAGTAAGGCTGTCGAGGGCAACGAAGTCAAGAAGAGGTGGGCTCTGTATCTGACTTAGGCAGAAGTCCAGGAGCAGCAGGGCTCAGAGTGCCCCTCCTTTTGCCTGCCCCTTTCCCCTCCCTCTGGACCCCTACCTGAGACTCAGTTCCACAGGTGTCAAAGCGGGCCTGGATCCGGAAGTTGCTGCCAACTTCCTGGGCAGCACAGTTCCGGCTGCCCAGGTAGACCTTGGTCCGCTCCAGTGGGGCCAGTGCCTGCGCAGAGATCAGGATCTGGAAGTGTGTGCGGGAGCAGCTCACATTCATGGGCACCACTGGAAATGAGAGGGCGGAGCTAGAGGCTGTGGGAGCAGGGGAGTCTGACCCCCTGCCCCCACCTGCCTCCACCTCTCAAAGCCTCCCAAAGGGCAGGGAATGGGGAAACTGAGGCCCAGAGTGAGAAGGCTCTTATGGAGGGCACAGTGCAGGACAGGTTACATGTGTGAAGCCGTTAACCCCATGGGACTATGAGCTCTTGTGTGCAGACACTATGTCTGATTCTCTCAGTGGCCCCTGAGCCCAATGAACATTAAATGAATTAATTGAGTGAATGTGCGAAAATACGTAATCATAACAAAGCTATGATTTCCTAGCCACCTTGCCGTGTGCTTGGCAATTCACCCACTCAATCCTTTATTCAGTCAGGTAATAAACAGCTACTGATGGCCTATTATGTGCAAGCCACTATGCTAAGCACAAGAGATACAGAAGTGGAAAAAGAAAACCAAACCCAGCCCCAATCCCTGCCCTGGTGGAGCTCACATTCTAGTTGGCAGAGGGGTGATACATATGTAAAATGCACATAAGTGTAGAAGATTCTGAAGGAAAACTCAGGAAAAAGCAGAAGTCAGGAGAGCAGCCCAGGGAAGGGGCAGGGAGGGGAATCCGAAGTCCCTCCCTGTGAGGAGGATGCTCTAACTCCATTTTAGCTCTAGCAACAAAGCTCTGCAAGGTAGTCTGCAGGGGCTGCATTAAGATTTTGGTCCTTGGGTCTCTGGGGCTCCCGAGTTCATGCTCTTTTGAGCTGTTTGGCAGCCAGGGCAGCACAGTCTGACTCCGCGTGTCTGGGTCTGTGTGAGTGAGAGTGAGTGTGAGTGTGTGTGTGTGTGTGTGTGTGTGTGTGTGAGGCACATGTGCGGGTGTAGATGGTGGGAGGAAGCAGAGGCCTAGATCTTTCAGCCCCTCTCCCGGAAATGCCTCAGACATATTTCAGCTCTGGTGTCTGGGCAGCCAGGGATTTATGGCCCCGCCGTCTCCTGAAATGATCTCTGCGAGGCTGAACTGTGTGTCACCCCTGACGGATGCCGTGCTGCCCTCCCAGTGGAGTAGCAGCCTGGGCCCCATCTGGATCCTGGCCTGGAGGGAATGGCCCATATGACCCTGAGGAGGGGTGGCTTTGGATGGGGGCTCCTGCAGGAGGCCCTGGGGTGAGCCAGGACCACAGCCTGCCCACCCTTGGTCTCTGCTGCACTGCATGGGCACAGGCTGGTCCTTGATCACACCAGGATGAGAGGAGTCAGACCTGTCAAGAAGACTAGCGGTGGCCAGGACTCTAAGGACCCCCTGTCCCTGTCCTCACTTTACAAGTGGAAGACTGAGCCCAGGAGAGAGAATGGGACATGGCACCCTCAGCACCCAGTTCTCCGAGACCCCCACTCATGTAGAACTGGAGAAGGGATGGTGCCAACAGCCACTGCCACCCTCGCCTCCTGTAGTGACAGAGCCCACTGGAGCCCAGAGGGGTGGGGTCTGCCCGAGGCCCCTTCTTGACCAGCAGCTAAAGGCAGCTCTCTTTCCTTCATCACTGGGGCCCCCATCTCCTTTGTCCCTTTGGGTAAGGAAAGAGGACAGGTCCAAACAGGCCTGGGACATGTGAGGGCAGAAGTGCTCAGGGCCAGGCCTTGTGACTTGTGTTCCCCCATTAATCTTTGTGACTGTCCGTCTAGGATATTCATCAGCAACCCCACCCTCTTTTGTGGTACAGGGGATGGAATCAGGGGCTGATCTACATCCCAGTGCTTATTTATTCATTTCTTTATTTGAGACAGGATCTCACTAAGTTGTCAAGATTCCCAGGCTGGGGTCAAATTTGTGATCCTCCTGATTCAGCCTCCCAGCATGCTGGAATTACAGGCATGCATCACCACACCCAGCTTCATCAACTCTTTTTATAAACATGCCTGCTTGCATGGTCAGTAAATGGCCACCACTGGGTGTGGCCCTGGTCTGCTTAAGCTCAGCCCAAGCACCCTCCTGGTGTCCTGCTCAGACACACAGAAGGCAGGAGAGTGAGTTCTAGTCTCAGCTGTGCCCCTGGATGCCCATGTGACTGCAGGGAGTCAGGTCCCTCTCAGAGCCTGTATTTACATATCACCAAAATGACAGCCTCAACCCAGGCAAGCCGAGAGTACAACAGATCCAGGCAAGGGCATCTGGGGTCCATGGCCTAGGGAAGAGTGGTGGGAGGAGAGGAGAGACGGTGGCCCTGTTCCTGACTAACCAACAGTACTAAGACCAGAAAAGCCCCACCCCAGCCTCCCCAGTCTCCTTTGCAGCCAGGCTCGGCCATCTGAGTTCAGAGCATGGAGACAGAAGAAAATCTAGTGAGGGTTTCTGGACATTCTTTTGCTTTCCTGACAAAAGGACATGGGGGAGGGGACTCTTCTCCTACCCTCTTCCAGCCTTGACCTTGGACATGATGCCCAGAGTTGTGGCAGCTATGTTGCAACTGTGAGACTGAGTATTCCAGAGATACCCTTTGGGATACTGTTGTGTCCCGAGCCACTATAGTAGCTGGCTAGCTCCAGACTTCTTGTGTGGGGGAAACAAGTGCTGTTTGTCCCATCAGTATTTCAGAACGACAGGAGCAAGGCTGTTAGGCTCCTCTATAGCCCTACCGACCGTTTCCATAGAGACTATTGCCATGCCTTGTGCATTACCTCGGGTGCAGGGGATCACCACAGTAGGAGAGGGGCCAGAGCTCCATGGGGGAAGAGGTCAAGTGGGGAGGAGCAGGAATCGCAGAGTCAGGGGCCACAGAAGTAGATTCCCACAATTGCAAGAAAGGAGGTGGCAGCTGGAGGTCAGTGGAGAATGGACTGAGGACACCGGGGTGGGGACAAGTCAGTGGGATGGAGGCAGCCCCCACTCACCTCCAATGTAGGCCACCGAGAAGCCCCTGCCCGTGGTGCTACGGTCTGTGTGCAGGACCAGCAGGAGCTGGTTGTGGCTTGAGGTAACGGGGGGTGGCGAGTGGCGGCCACACCAATTACCCAGCAGGGACGCCTCCTCGCTGGCCCCATCAAAAGCTGCCAGGTGGTCAAAATCACAGGTCCTGGTCAGGCTGTTAGGCCCCTCCAGGTCCAGATCCAGGAAGAACACCTTGACCCGGTAGCCAGGAGGCAGACGGATGGTCCAGTGGCACTGGATGTTATTGGGGTAGGAGCTGGGGTACTGTGGGCTGGAGAAGTTGCCCCGCACAGCCATGTACACCTCCTGACATTCTCCTAGGTGGGGAGAGGAGATGGGAAGAACAACAGGGAGGAGGGTGAGTTGTCCCTCTGCAGAGACCGCTCAGGCCATGGGCACTGTAGGGCCCCGCCAGCACCCGCAGACCAGAGAGTTGACGCTGAAGCTTGCTTCACGTTGAATCCCGGTGGATGTTGGGACTCTCGTTCTGACTGCATCCCCTGCAAGAGCACTGGCCCTGTGAAGTGCTCCGTTGTAATACCTGATACCACAGCAGGAACACCTACGTCACACCCCTGGCTGGACAAACAGGCCGGCAAGAGCCTGCCCTGCCCATGGTTGGGCAAGTGTCTGCTAGAGGGACCTCTGTAAAGGCTTGGTCTCCACCAGACTATGGGAGATGGTGGAGTCTTTACAAGACAGGGCCCAGTGGAAAGAAGCTGGATCATCAGGGCCCTTGAAGGGGACATTGGAAGCCCAGTCCCTTCTTGACTCTCTTTTGCTTCCTAGCTGACATGAAGTGAGCAGCTTTGCCCCACCATAACATTCTGCTTCACTAGAGGCCAAAGACAAGGTTAACCTACCATAGACTGAACCTCTGAACCGTGAGCCAGAAGAATCCTTTCCACCTTATATAAGTTGTTTCCCTGAGGTATTTTGTCATAGAAACAGAAATCTGACCAATACACCCATTTATATTCTAGTCTTGCCACCACCTCCTGGTGCTATAAGCACAGCACAGACTCTCCCCTCCGTGCCCTGCACACGCCCTTCCTCCTGCTAGGAATGCCCCCTCTTCCTCCTGCCTCTGGCTAACTCCCTCATACGACTGCCCCAGCCTCTCCTCCTCCAGGAAGTCTTCCACAATTCTTACTATTAGCGCGTGGTACTATGGGTCATCCTCACCTCATCCATCTCCCCACTGGACTGAGGGCTCTCTAAAGTTTCATTCATCTCTTCCACCTCCTACATGCTAGACAAAGAGAAGCCCATCAGGAACTCACAGGCAGGGACGAGGGACATGCAAACTGCAGAAATGATGACTACAGCACGAAAACAGTATGAAATTCTGAGGAGTTGAGAAATGACCTGAGTGTCTCAGTGAATTGGGAAGACTTTGGCCCCAGGTGGAAAGAGGGTTAGAGCACCTCAGAAGACAGTGACCAGCCCCAGGTCCTGAGGGGATAAGACTCCGGCCCTAGCAGCATAACAGGGAGGCACAGAGTCTGGGGTGGGCCCCGCCTACCTGAGAAGTAGTGGGCTTTGAAACCCCGGCCTCCGATGTTGAAGTCCGACTTAAAGACCACCTGTAGCTCGTGGCCCAGCGACACGAGGGTTGGGGGCCTGGTGGCACCACAGTAGTGCTGCCCGTGGGCTGGCCCGGGTCCCCCAAGCACAGCCACGTAATCATAGGTGCACTGCTCACTGGCCTCCACCTGGAAGTCCACGAACACCAGCTTCACAGTGGCTGGCCCTGTGGCCCGGATCAGCCAGCGGCATTCCACGTTGTTGGGGTAGTTGTTGGGGTACTCGGGGCTGGCAAGAACCCCCGACAGGCCAGTCAGGACGCCGCCACATACATCTGTGAGGGAGAGACCTCTTCAACTGAACTTTCCCTCCCCTTGAAGCTCCACCTCCTCACCCCACAACACACTCCCCAAATGCTGCTCCCACAAGGAAGTCATGGGATCCTCACTGCCAGCCACCGAACTCCTGGTGCATGGTTAGCACCTATGCTGGGCCACCTTTGCACACTATACCCCAACCCAGCCAGGAGAGTGCTGCAGTCTCCCCATTTTACAGCAAGGAAACTGAGGCACTGAGAGTTAGGTAACACACCCGTCCGTGTTTGGGCTGCCCAAGCAGACCCCGAGACATGGACTTGGGTGAAGGGAATTTATCTGAGTTCTGGGGAGGCACGTGTGAGGCTGAAAGGGGCAGGGTGGGGAGCCAGCTGCTGGACCCCTGTGAATGGCCTGGGGCACTGGGCATGTCACCTTTGGGGAAGAAAGCAGGGCATTTTTACCCCAAGTCCTCAGAGCCCAGGCTGAACTGCTGGGGTGGAGGGACCTGCCAGGACTTTAGAGCAAAGCCTCAAGGAAAGGATGCGTAGGCTGGTCCGACAGCAGGGAAACGCAAGGCCCAAGGGCTGTGCACAGGGGTCCGAAAGTACATCCTGGCTGGGAGGAAGACTAACCAGAGCCCTCTCCCTCCATGTTAGGCTTTTTCACTCCCCTCAGCCAGTGGCGCCCAGCAGCGTCCAGAGGCGCCCAGTGGCTGAGGTGTCTGAATCAGTGATGGGACCAAGGTGCGGCTTGAAGTCTGAAGCAAGTAGCCTCTGTGCTCTGTCTTTTGTCAGCTGTGTAACCCTGGACAAGTGACCCAGCCTTTCCAAGTCGCCTTAGAATATTAAAAATCACAGGAGCCACCCAGGCCCACCCCTTGAACTCTGACTCTGCCAATGTGTCAGTGTGGGGAGATGCTGCTGACAGCCCTTGGGAACCCAGCATGCTAGACAACAGTGCCTGCTCTGTGGGATGGAGGGCAACAACAGGGAAGGCGTTCCAGCGAGGTGCTTCCCAGGCCCCAGAGCCCGGCCCCTGTGCAGCTGTGTCCTGGCCCACTGACCTGGGCCACTAGGAACTTGACTTCTTCTTCTTGTGTGTGTGTGTGTGCAGTACTGGAATTAAACTCAGGACCTCACACGTGCCAGGCAGGCACTGCACCACTGAGCTATATCTCCAGCCTGGAACTTGGTTTCTTATCTGAGCGCTGCCACTATCCGCTGCGTGACCTTGGCCTTGGCTATGCTGTCTGAAGTGAGAGGGCGGGTGAGACCTGCTTAACGCTGGACTCAGTGGAGGCTGCCTAACTGGTCTCTGGGGTCCTCAGCACCCAGCACATCTGCTGCACCTGGCACAAACTTCATTCTTTGCTTTTTGGGGGTTTTTTGAGACAACGTCTCACATGTAGTTCAGGGTGGCCTTGAACTTGTGGCACTTCTCCTGCCTCAGCATCCTGACTGCTGGGATTATAGGAATGAACCACCATGCCCAGGCCAAACTTCATTCTTCTGCTACATTTACTTTCAGCTATCTAGATAAAAGACGGTACCTAGCAGGGCACAGAGGCACACACCTGTAATTCCAGCACTTTGGGAAGTGAGGCAGGAAGATCGCAAGGTCAGGTGTCTCCTGGGCACTTAGCAAGACTCTGCTCCCCATAAAAGAAGTAAAAAGGGCTGGGAACAAACCTCAGGGGCAGAGTACCCGTGAGTTAGATCCTCAGTACCATAAAAAAGGAAAGAAAAAAAAGATGACCCCTACAGGTCATGTGCCTTAGATGTAACAATTTAGTTCCTTGGGGTCGTTAACATGAGTGTGTTGCCAATAATTGGCTTATCATAAATAAATGTGGAATATATAACTTACAACATGAATGTACCTCACTAAAACACGGCCTCTGTCCCTCTCATCTACTGGGAATTAGCATAGGGTTCCACGGGCCACAAGGGTATTCCTGGTTATGGAAGGGTTGGGGCCTGTGGCACTGTGACTTTGCTATCCTACCATTCTAAAACTCTAAGGCCCCAAAGTCCCAAAACTCTGATTAATTTGGCAGAGGCTGTGTGACCCCCTCTGCGAGTCTCTGGAAGCCCCAGGGAGCCTGCATACCAGGAGCTTTGGGGTTGCCCGCTGCCTGGGCAGAGGGGCCAAGCCTGTGCCCTCAGCCCGAGAAGGAGGAGGAGGTTCCTCTGTGCAGAGAGGCCAAGGACAGGAGAAGGAGCCAATGGGAAAGGAAGGAGAAGCAGGAGGTAGGGCAGGGAACAAGCTTGCTTCAGGATCTCCCCAGAAGGGGCGAGTTCAGACACAGGGAAGAGGGAGTCTGCAGCTGCACGTGGGCCCCGGGTGGGGCGGGCCCGGGGTGCAGGAGTGGGACCCTAAAAGGGACCACAGCAGAAGCAGCGATGGTGGTGCCCCACAGCCCGATGCCAGGACAGGAACAAGTAGGACGGGGCACAAGAGGCTTTGTTCGGGAGCACAGGGTCCCTCTGGGGTCTTGGAGTAAGAACAAAGGCCGACGCCCTGCTGTGAGACAGAGCCCATGACCCCTAGAATCCAAGCAAGGTTGGGGACACGAGGAGGGCAGGGTCGTACAGGCCACAGGACAACCTCTCCTCTCCACCCGGGGAGCTGAGCCCCCGCCGAACACCTGACCTTTCTGGTAGCCTGCGGAAAAGCCACGGCTGGCCACGTGCTTGTCGGAGTGGAAGACGACGGACATGACGTGCCAGGACGAGGTGAAGGGCGGCGGGGGCGCGTGGCCGCAGAACCTGCCCAGCAGGTTGCCCTTGTCTCCTGAGGCGCCATTGTAGATCTCCAGGAAGTCAAAGCCGCAGGTGTCGTGGTACTCCAGCTCGAAGGCGTGGAAGGTGAGCAGCACGGAGGACCCCTCGGCCACCACGATCAGCCAGCTGCACTCCGTGTTGTAGGGGTACAGCCTCGGGAAGTTGGGGCTGGAGAAGTTCCCTGAAGGCGCTGAGAGGACCCCCCCACATTTGACACCTGGGGCAGGGGAGGAGATGCGGAGTTGGTGCTGGGTCTCAGGGACGCGTGGGCTCAGCTGCAGCTGGCTCTTGGGGACAGCGTGGGGCACACAAGCACGGCTCCTCTACACCCAAAGAGCCACGCATTTGCTCACGTGCCTGAAGAGTCTTCAAATACCTTCTTTTATCCACTGAACAAACATTGCTGAGTGCTAGGTATAGTCTCAGAGCTGAGATCACAGTAGGAACAAACCAGACAAGCATTGCTGCCCTGGTGGAAGTGACATTCTAGTGAGAAGAAGAAGGAAGGGTGACGAACAGATGTGTGTAGTAAGGAACAGGAAACCAGTGAAGAAGGAAGGGATGGGCTGGTCTCTAACTTTAGTTAGGACATTACCGGACCCTAGATACGTGCAGCTGGGAAGTTAAACATTCAGTGAAATGTGCACGGTCTATTACAGTGTTAAAACACACCCTTGGGCTGGGCTGATGGGGTGGTAGCTCAGTGAGAGTGCTTGCCTAGCGTGCGTGATACTCTGGGTTTGATCCCCAGTACCGAGAAAAAAAAGACATTCTATATGTATATATTTGCTTCTACTTAAAGGAAGAAACGATGAAGCCAAGCACAGTGACACACACTTGTGATACCAGCTATGTGGGAGGCTGAGGCAGGAGGATCCCAAGTTTGAAGCCAGCCTTGTCAATTTAGCAACTTGGTGAGATCCTGTCTAGGAATAAAGAAGAAACAATGACATGAAACTAATAAGTATAATTACCTGGCAGAGGGAGAAGTGGAAAAAAAAAAGAGAGGAAATAATTTCATAATTTTGACTTTATAATCACATAAAATAATCTACGTACTGTCAAAAGATTTAAAAAGTTGTAACACTTGAGTATCCAATACGAAACAAAGAAATATGTATCAACTTGTTGATAGTCGCGAAAAAATGAGTTCAAGTGACCTTGGGATACTATATTTTGACTGTACATTCCCAGTACAATGTATTCCTAAGGAAAAAGTGAGCCACAAAAGGATCTTAAACAACATTCAGTAGTCTTGCTTTCATAATAATATTAAGTACTGTTATTTCACAAATATTATAGATGGTGGAATAAAGCAAATAAGTATGCTAATGTTACACTAAGGTTTTCAGTGTAAGAGATAAAAGATACAAATATAAAATTTTTAAAATTACCTAGGTATGGTGGTCCATACCTATAATCTGGCACTCTTGAGAGGCTGAGGC
Organism: Dinomys branickii; assembly: GCA_004027595.1. Taxonomy (NCBI): domain Eukaryota; kingdom Metazoa; phylum Chordata; class Mammalia; order Rodentia; family Dinomyidae; genus Dinomys; species Dinomys branickii. The sequence goes on along the minus strand of PVLD010003324.1, from coordinate 112,636 downwards.
AGGAGGATCACAGGTTCAAGACCAGGCTGTGCAATCAGTAACTTAGTGAGACCTTGTCTCAAAATAATGCAGCTCAGCCAGGTGTGATGGTGTACATTTACAGTCTCAGCACTCAGGAGTCTGAGGCAGGAGGATTGCTATGAGTTTGATACCAGCCTGGGCTACAAAGTGCATTCAAGGTCAGCCTGAACTACATAGTAAGACCTTGTCTAAAAAAAACCCAACTCAGTATGGAGGCCCTGGGTTCAATGCCCAGCACTGAAACAAAATTAAAACAAACAAACAAAAAATCTCTTGTGATCCTTAATATGAATCAAAAATATCAATTTGAATGTAAGATTTAATTTTTAAAATATATTTCCTATCTCTTTATGAAACAGACCAAGAAGCAATGATATTTCAGTAGCATTATGTAGCCCTCAGCCTTGGATTAGGATTATTATGCCCAAATGAGGCAGGACCCCTTGGAGAAATAGCCAGTACTGGGGAACACTCAAAGCACGCTTGGAAGGTCGTCATGCTAGATGGAAAAGAAGCTGTCAAAGGCCGCTGGGAGCATATCAGTGGCTACCGGGCCCTGCCTGGAGACTAAAGAAGGTACAATCTGAGTGTCATAAAGGAATAATGGTTGCAGGCAGCTGAAACACATCAAATATATAAAAGCTCATGAATTTGCACTGCAACCCAGAAGACACCAGAAAGGCTTCTCTTAGTGATTGCTGGGGCACTAATTCACTTTATGAAAATTGATAACTAGGAAGGGAAAGGAGTGAAGCATCTACCTCGCAATCTGATATGAACTGGATTTTAAAATACCAAATAGCTGGTGAGAAAAAAAACCTGTTATTTATGGAAGACTGCAGAAATAACCGCAGCTTTGAAAAATTATAATTTTGCAAACCTTAATGAAATAGTGGATGTAGATCACATCTTTAGTGTCTGTTCTAATCACTGAGTGAAACCTGGGTAATTGAGTACATAAGAATTCTCTGCAAAGTTCTTTCAACTTGGTTAAATGTATTAAAACTGTGTGTGTGTGTGTGTGTGTGTGTGTGTGTGTGTGTGTGTGTGTGTTGAAATGGGTCTCGCTATGTTGTCCAGGCTTGACCTGAACTTGTGAGCTCAAATGATCCTCCTGTCTCAGTCTTAGGGACTTGGGGCTACAGGTATGCACCACCATGCCTAGCTGAAAATTTTTATTCTTAAAAATACTAGGTCCAGGAATGTGGTTCAGTTGATAAAGAGCTTGCACAGCTCTGAGTTTGATTTCCAGTGAGAGAGAGAGAGAGAGAGAGAGAGAGAGAGAGAGAGAGAGAGAGAGAGAGAGAAATGGCTAATTGGAAGCCTGAGGCAGGAGGACTGAAAGATTGAGGCCAGCCTTCATGACTGAGACCCTACCTCAAAACAGAAAGGGCTGGAAATGTAGTTTAGTGCAGGGTCCTGGGTTCAATCACCAGTATGAAAAGAAAAAGTCAAAAGTTAGCTTATTAGGGAACTTTAAAATGGATGGATCAGACTAAGAACCGCCAAACCTGTGAGCTCCCCCTAGGAGCTCTGTCATGGCAGTGGAACACTTCCCAACAGGTAGCGCGCACATACCACCAAATATAAAGTTTGCTTGAAAAACACTGAAGGAATCTGAATCTAATGAATCTCTGGATCTATGAAGAAGTTAGAGTGAAACAGGCTAGGAGTTTGTTTACTTGTTTGGTTTTTGTGCTAGGAATCAAATCTAGGACCTCACACATGCCAGGTGAACACTCTACCACTGAGCTACATCCCCGGCCTTTGAGCTGGTGGTGCTGTGGGGGGACTGAGAGAGTGGTTTCTCATTAAAAATCTCACTAAGTTGTCCAGGTTGGTTTGGAGCTCTTGGGCTCCCTCCTGCCTCAGTCTCCTGAGTAGCTGGAACTACAGGTATACCCAGCCTAGAGGAACATTTTAAATCACAACATGATGATATACTCAGCCAACTCCAGAATGTTAGAAATTCTGTAAGATAAATAACTCAGTACTTGCAAAAAATCGTGTGAGAGGGAGGCGTAACGGTTACATAGAAGATGTATTTGGACCCATAGAAGGGTCCAAATAATAACCAATACAATGTGTGGACTTCTTTTAGATTCTAATTTGAACAAATCACCTGTAAAAAGATTTCTTCGGACAATAATCGGGGAACAGGAGCTGAGGATGTAGCTCAGTGGCACAGCGTCTGCTTTGCAAGCACAAGGCTCTGAGTTCGATTCCTAGAACTACTAATAATAAATAATTGGGAAAACTGAACATGGGCTGAGTATTAGGTGGAAGTAATAAACTACTGTATCATCATAATGATATGGTATTGTGCAGTTTTATGCCTTTCCCAATTACAGATATGGCCTGAAATATTTATGGATGATACAATGTGACACCTGAGATCAGCTTTAAATGCCTCTCCACACCCCAGGGATGAATCCAGCAAGGTGGAAGGTGAATGTCAGAGTGGGCTGTTGGAGATGCAGGGATTCAGTATACAATTTCTTTTTTTTTTGTACCGGAAATTGAACTCAGGACCTTGTGCTTGCCAAGTAGGCACTTATGACACTGAGCTGTATCCCCAGCATAGTATCCAATTTCTTCTACTGTGTGTATGTTTGAAATTTCTCAGGATTAAAAGTTTAAAAAGTAACCAGCACGGCCTTCCCCTCACCACTCATCACATGGACACTCTCCCCCAGGCCCTCTCCTCCCCTCCTGCTATTTTTCTCCGTTATTCATCACCCTGAAACACCTTGCGTATTTGTTTATCTGGCTGCTCACCAGCACCCTCCTCCACCTCAGGCAACCTCAGCCCCTTCTTTCAGCCCCTACTCCATCCTGCATCTCCAGGGGCCTCTCTCTTCTTTCCCGGGGGCAGCTGCGCAACCCTGGCCCCCTCCACCTCTGTGGCAACTGGCCCAGCTCAGAAGGTCTGGAGGGCCCAAGAGTCCTTCCCTCCCCCCTCCCTCGCCTGCAGCTCCCCGGGGCCAGGGCGGGGCATCTGCAGGTGTCTTGTTGGCAGACGGCAAGAACCACACAGAGAATAGAAATGGCCCAGGACCTGAGCCTCTGCTCTAGCCCCGCCTCCCGGGCTGCAGAGACAAGGAGTCAACCCAGCCTTCTTTCACCTGACTCAGGTTAGGCTTCTGTCACTTGCAAGCAAAGGCATCCTGAAGAACACACTTGGGGCAGAGAGACACGTGGGCATATGTGTGCCGTGCCAGGTAGGGCTGTCTCAGACAGTCCCACTGTAGGAAGCTCTCAGAGGCGCAAACCAGACAAAGGCACTCTGTGTCGCTGTGCTTTGTCCTGGGCTCTGGGGTCCAGAGGGAGGGCAGCAACCTTGGTGGGGAGAGTGGTTTGAGGAAAGGGTGAGATTCACAGAGGAGGTGACAACCAAGGCTGAGCGGTAAGAATGAGGAGGTTGTTAGCTGGGGAACATGGAAGAGGGAACGGCAGGATTTCACGGCCTCCATGTGCCTCTGCCGTGCACCTGTGACATGGGGTGCTTCGAGGGCTGACGACATAAAGGCAAGCAGATGGAGGGACATTCTGTCCAGTGTCTGTCCTTGTCCTTCCCCCAGAAGAAGACATGGGAGTGGTCCAAGCCATCGCGTGAGTGGAGACCTTGTCCACCAGGGCTCAGCCAGGCACACTGCCACCGGGGCCACTCTGCGGCACTGAAGCTCTGGTGTCTGGAGACAGGGACAGCTAACTCACTCCTCCTGCCACCAGGTGTGGGCTGAGACATGTGGGTGCCCATGCCGTCAATGCCAGCCATGGGTGCCTGTTAAGGTACATTTCCTCTCTGACTCCCCCAAGCTTGCAGAAGTGTTTGCTGAGCTCTGAGGGCCTGCACAGCCCTTGCAGAGGGTGAAATGATATCATCCCAGTGTCACAAAGGGTCGCACAGCACAGAGCCTTCTGGAACCTCAGGGCAGCTAAGGGAAGTCTTCCTGGAGTTTGAAGAATGATCCAGAAGTTTCCAGGTTAGGAACTCTGGGGAAGAGGAATCCTTTTCAGGCAGGGGAGCAGCAGGCTTAAGGTCCCCACGGGTAAAGCATCCTCAGAAAGAGTTGTGATTCCCCTGCCAGCACTTGGGATGCCTGAGGGCCAGAGGGGACCGAGGCGGAATCGTACATAGACTCTAAGGCAGCACCCAGGAGCACTGAATGCCGTGGTAAGGAAGGCTGACGCACCTGCCTGGCCCAGAAGCACAGCAGGCTCTCAGAGGACAAAGTGGCTCCTGCAGGGACCCACTACAGTTCTCTGGGCCATTCTCACCACCCTTGGTAACCGCGTGGCCTTGGACAAGCTTCTTAACCTCTCTAGCCCTCAGCTTCTCCAATCGTACACAGTGTGGGGGTGAATGCTCCTTCGAAGCCACTAGGAAGATTCATCAGTGTGTGTGATGCAGGCGGTGGGTGCTCAGCAAACCCCCTCCACATTTCAGATGCAAAGTCAGCCTCCCCCCGCCTGATGAGGCCTCCTGTTTCTGAGTTCTTCCCCAGCCATCCCCAGAGGCCTGGCTCTGCCTGGCCCCCTCCCGGCTCCTGGGGGCCCCCAGGAGCGCCTACCTTTCATGGCCTGGGCCCCGGGGCCTGTGCCCAGCAGCGCCACTGCCAGCAGCAGATGGGGCCCCAGCTCTGCCCACATCTCCTCACCAAGCGTCCCCACGGGGCTGCAGAGCTGAGCGGGCCAGGACCTGAGGGTCTGACGAGGGGAAGAGAGGTGGAACGCAAGGGCCTCCAGGCTAATGGCGCTGTGAATAATTGATCGACTTCGAATTAGTAAGCTGATCCCCGGGTGCTTCCTCCGCTCGCACTGAGGTGCCGGATCTGGTGTCACCAGGTTGACACGCTCTGAGATCTACACTGGTCACGCTGTGTGTGGAAAGGACTCGGCCCAGGCCTGGAAGGAAACTGAGAGACAGAGAAAGGGCCTAAACGTTAGGGTCAGGCAGACCTGGGATCCACCCAGGCCAGCTTCTCACCAGATAGGTGACCTTGGACGAGTCACACAGCTCCTAGGGGTCCGACTCCTCCTCCACCCAGGGGAGCCATCCTGCCCCACTTCGGGGCCCTGGGAGAGGTAGTGGGTAGCTCATGCTAAAGCACACAGCAAGCGCTTGCTCCTGGCCTTTCCCACTCTTCACCCTGGAGGAAGGGGCAGGAGCCTCGAATTCCTGACAAGACAAGCTGTTTCCAGATGTGAGCATCCACGCAGAGGAAAGGTCGCTGTGACAGCAGAGGAGGGAGTGTTTTCATGACTAACAGAACTGGAACCTCGGAACTGCACTGCACATCTCTCAGTGCAATAATGGCTTGAGGCCAATCATGTTGAATGCTCCTCTATCTCCGCAGCCTTGCTTGGATGCCACTATGTGCCAGCCCCCTCCTAGGAGTGGGGAGCTGCAGCGGCAGCAGTGCCCTCGAGGACTCAGCTCACCGGAAAAGAAATCTTTCTTTTCCTCTGAGATTTTTTGGTTCTGTCCAGCCCAATACACTGTTTGTTTGTTTGTTTAAATTTTTTTGCAGTATTGGGAATCGAACCCAGGGCCTTTGCACGGAGCTGCATCCCCAGGCCCCTTTTATTTTTTATGTTGAGACACTAAGTGGCCCAGACTGGGCTCCAAGTTGGGAGCCTCCTGCTTCAGTCTTCCAGAGTGCTGAGGTTACACGGCACCATGGCCAGCACCAACACGCATTTCTAAACGCCTGTGCCGGAGGTGGGAGCACTGGAAGAAATGCACACGTTGGGTCCTGGGAAAGTGCACAGGCTCTGAGCCTAATGCCCTGGGTGCGGAGCAGGAGGGGTAGTGGCAGTGCAGTCTGCGGTGTGGGGGAAGTGAAATCAGGGGATTCTTACCCAGCCTGGCTCAGGACACAGCAAAGTTACGCTTTCTCTCTACCCTAGAGGAAGCAGGACGTCCATTTGACAGATCGGGCATCTCTGGCCTACCCACTTGTCAGGATGTCCCCAGGGAGCTGTGGCTGCCAGCAGAGGAAGCCACCTGGAAGGAGCCCAGCAAAGGGCACTGGGAATGCTCAGGCCTGAGGGGTTGGCTTATCTGCGGGGTTGACCTGCTGGAAGGAAAGGTTCAGCTGCTCCAAGTGCTCTGAGGTAGGGCAGCTTTTATTAAAGCCTACTGTGAAGGAGAGAGAGGTAGATCCAGGCCAGCACCTGGTGGGCAGGGCTCTAGGACCCTCCTGTAGCTCGGATGAGTGCTGGTGATCGCAGTCCGCAGCGCTCCTGCCTTGACAGTGAGCAGGGTGGCAGCAGAGGGCCTGAGCCACGATCTTCTGGTGGCCTCCCCTGCAAAAAGACACTGTGACCTTCGGTCTGCTGGAGGGACGATCCCAGGAGGGCATCAGAAGAAGCAGGTATTCAAGGGCAGGTTACCCCAGCAGGCACTTCCGGGAGGCCATGCCCCCCACTGTCCCACCTGACAAGGAGAGGCAGCAGAGAGCTGCACTGCCAACTCTCAGCTACCCCTGGCAAGTCACAGTCCAGGGGTGTCCAGCCTGTCGGTGCCTGGCCCCACTGGACAAGGGCAGGCCTGTGTCAGGGTACCTACCGAGCTACCGTAACAAAAAACTGTTATCATTTTGGTTTTTTTTTGTTTTTTTGTTTTTGTTTTTTTGTTTTTGTTTTTTTATATTAAGTTTATTGGTACAATTCAGATATACATGATGATCACATTCATCGTAGAGAATTTGTCCCTGTGCATCATATATCTTGATTTCTCTCTTTTTCTCCTTCTCTTCCCATTCCTCCCCCCTTTGGTCCTTCCTCCCCTTCTTATTTACAAGGATTTGGTTCCATTTTTTTTATTTTTAAGACAAAAGAATGGAGATATATAAACCAGAATACCACAAAAACCAATACAGAAAACACCCGATTGTAGAAAAGATAGTAGGGAATTGGCACTGGATGCTATATTACATAATATTATCTTTGCATTTGTTAAAACAGAAACAATAAATACTAAATTATAGAGAGGATAGTGGGGAAGTAACACTGGATGCTGTAATACATAATGTTATCTTTGCATTTGTTAACACAAAAACAGTTAAGGAAATAGCAAATTAAAGAGAAAATACTAAGGAATAGACACTAGATGCTGTATTACATAATGTTACCTTCATCTTTGTTACTCAGTTATACAAATGATGGCTCCTTCGATTAATCAGTTTTCTCCACCTCATCTCCATTGTTCTACCACCTTTTCAGTCACCTTCCCATTGGTAATAACTGTACTTTTTGGTTTATTTACTCCCTCATGCTCTCCCATTGGGAAGAGACTTGGCTGCTTCAAATTATGCTGTGTAAAACATGGGTGTCCACAAATTGCTATGGCAGGAGTTGGAGAAGCACCCATCCACAAAGACTATAACTGGCAAGCCCTCTCAGCCATTGGGTGTCGGGTGGAGTAGGCGGGGTTACACAGCGAACCACCAGGCTCTGCATCGATACAGTGCGTCCATGTCCAGAGGCTCAGGTGATTCTTCAGGACCGCTTTTGTGGTGGGCCGGGCGTACCACCTGGCTCCACCTCGGAGGACCGCTGCTTTTGGGGGTGGGGTGGACTGGGAGGCCTCTACCCCCGCAGGCCACGAGAGCTGCAGACGGAGGTGGGACACAGGACCCCACGCCCTTCTCACTCCAACACCAAGCAGGAAGCATGAGTGGAGTTACCAGGCTTCAGCTCCCACCCTGAACGCCCCCTCTGAGCAACGTGAGACTCGGGGGCCATTCACCATGTGTTTCTGACAACAACGGGCTGAGTCCGCGGGCTTTAGAACTCACCCTAAACTACTAATAGGAGCACCAAGAGGGGCTTCACACTGCTTGCATATATGAACCTTGTAAGAACCCACAGCGTCAAACTGTAGGAAAAGCAGCAGTCCTGGAGCCTGAGAGACAACAACATACTCTACACAGCAGACCCGAGAAAATCCTCCAGTTCTCTCCTTGAACTAATAACTAAATTAGTGCACATCCTGGACTACAGCAGTGAGCACGGGTGGGGGAGACCTCACGCCACTTGTGCTCGGCAGTGTAAGTGCACCCAATGCCCAGCCACAAGGGGCGCGAAATGGCAACACTGGAGATTGAGAAGTGGGAGGAGGTGAAGACATGGAATTAAGGTGCAGACCCTCTTCTCTAAGTGGGTGGGAATAGTCTCCAAAGAGTCATAGGATGCCTACAGAGGGGACACTAAGGGCTATCATTTTGTGACTACACCTTGGAGTTGATATCCCCAAGTCACCCTTGAAACCTCGGTCCCACTCCCTGCAACACTCGCTTCTCTTCCTGGAACTCTTGTGTGGGCTTTCCAATCACACCCCAACCCCAGGAACTGCACAGTGGCCCTCAGTCTCCCCCAGACCAGCAGTTCCCAAAGTGAACCTCACCGCCCGCCAACCCCCTGACTTGCTCATCCTCTGGTGTTTCCTATTTCCTGTTGTGACGCAGCCAGCACGCCGAGCTGGGAATACGGCAGCCTACTTCACTTCCTTTCCTCGTACTGCCTGCCCATTTGTCACACTTGAGCTTGAGCCCACCTTTCCCCCAAATGACTTCCAAACCAAACTCACCATCTCTGCTGCACGGCTGGCTCTAGATAGCTGCCGCCTTGCTGGCTGTGCGTCCCTCTCCCCGCCCAACACCACACCACCCTCCACTCCAAGCTTTCCAGAATGCTAATTGGACCATGTCTCTCCTTGGTCTGTGATAAAATCCAAGTCCTTTGCTCAGCATTCATGTCCTTTTAAGAAACTTCCCCAGGTCATCGCAGACTTCTGCATCTTGAGCACCACATCCCAGCCACCTGACCTTTCTTCACTTTTCTGCACAGGCTGTGCCCCCAGCCTGGGTAGCTCTTCTTTCTGCCCTGTCATTCCTTGCTGGGCTCTATTCACTGTTAAAACACTCACCATGTTGGGCTCACAACCACAGACATTTACTCCTCAGAGTTATGGAGGCCAGAAGTCTAAGGTCAAAGTGCTGACAGGTTTGGTGTCTAGTGATGGGCCATTTCCTGGCTGTATCTCACAGGGTGAGAAGAGGTGAGGGTCTCTGCAGGGCCTCTTTTATAAAAACACTAAGCCCAAAAGGACTAATCGTCTCCCCAAAGACCCCACCTCTAAACACCATTATGTTGAGGTTAGGGCCACCCTGCCCAGCGGAGTGGCAGCATGCTCCTACGAAGTAGTCACATCACAACTCTCAGAGTCACTAGCTGTGTGGTTTTGGCTAAGTCACGTCACCTCTTTGGACCCTCTTTGTCTGTGCAATGTGGAGAAGGGCATCTACCCACTGGGTACGGAGAGGACTGGGCAGGTTGTGGCATGGAAGCCTTGTAGCAAGTCCAGAACCCTTTTCCTGTGTTCCATTCTTGTGAACTCCAAAAGCCACACAAACCAGGCGCATGTTTCATTTTAACTCATCTCCCCTTGAAGTCACCTCTGAGGGGGGCTTCCTGCTGCCCGGCTCTGATCAGCACCCTGGTATGGCTTCCCTGGTTGGCAGGGGAGATGGGACAGAAGGAGCAGAGGGCGCCGCCTGCCAGGGTCATAGGGGTGTGTAGTCCACCCAGAGGACAGTCAGCCTTGGGTGTTGGGTACCCATTGGTGTGCTGCTGCTACTGACTGAACCCTGAGAACCAGCTCTCGGACTTCCAGGGACACCTGGAGTAAGGGGATGAAAGAGAGGGGAATGATGCCATGTATACCTAATTCTGTCCCATCCCTGGGTGTGCCTTGTCATCCTCTGTCCTGCAGTTTCCTTGACATCTACGCATCAGGCACAAGTCCCTGGTCTCTGTGTGTGATGCTATTGTGAGTGGATATGCCCTGTGCTGCTATCCCGGCACTGCCCACCTCTCTGCACACAGATCTACCACTGTGCACACACAGGGGTTGCACAGTGCTTCTCTGTGTACACACGTGTCTCTCTGTGCCTCGGGTACACGTCTAGACCTGCGTGTCTCCAGCTGGCAATGTGTCTTTTTCTCCCTCAGGTATACACAAATTCTGGAGTGACTCTCCTTCGCTGAGAGCACACCCAGCTCCCAGTGCCAGTCACAGATGAGTGCTAGGTGTGTGACTACCCAGGGATCAGGTGGCTGTCCGTGTGCAGATGTGTATTTCTGCGGCACACAGCTCCTGCTGGTGTGTGGCTCTGCGTCTCTGGGTGTGCTCCTCTGTGCTTGCGCCCTCACGGGGAGGACAGACACGCAGCCTCTGTTCACATCTGTGGGTCTCTAGGGGTGACTTCTGTAACCAGGGCTCATCTCTAAGTCAGGTTTCTCATCATACCCGCATCTGTGACTGGCTGCTGGGCACAGCGATGTGCCTATGTGACAGCTTCTCGATCCCACTCAGGAGCAGGTTGACAGAGGCATGGCAGAGGGTGGGAGCAGAGAGGTCAGTCCACTCCTGGGGCCTCTTGCCTGGGTCTCAGAAGCCATATCACTTCCTTGACAAGGCCCCTGGGGGCCTGGGGGAATTTCCCACCTATATGGCTCCTGTGGCAGAGACTGGGAGGAAGGGAGATCAGGGAGCAGCCCCACCTCAATATCTGTGCACTGGGCGCAGTCCGCAGGGTCTTGCCAGGCCTGCGGTGGGAGGCTTCTGCAGGAGCCTGCTAGGAGGCCACAGGGACACACAATGGGAGTCGTGTGGGGATCCTTAGCTGACAGGAGAGGAAGGGGAGAGGGAGGGAAACAGAACAGAGCTGTAAAGGGTCCAAGGGAAAGGTGGAAAGCTGAACACAGGGAGGCAAGGAGACTGTAGGCAGGCCGGCTGGAGTGGCATCCCTGGGTGGTAGAAGGTGGCCCTGTCATGCCGGGTCCCTTACACCCCTCCCAGGGCCGGGATGCAACCTTTCCTCTCTCTGAATCTCCATTTTTCTTTCACAGTCACTCTGCCCTGTTCTCGTTCCCAAAGGCTGGCGTGTGAAGCCCGCATACCAGGAATGACATTCCAAACGTCCAGATGGGCCAAGGACCAGGTTTCCCCAGGGGCCCAGACAAGGTTGTGACTGTCTCAGCCCCCAGCTCCTGGGCTGATGGGAGGAAAGCGAGGAAGGGCTGGGATTGCTGCCAGTTCTGGACCCTGGCCCGGAGCTCTGTCCCACTCCGTCTCAACAATTCCCCGCCCCCCCATGCCCATGTCACAGATGAAACTAAGGGCCAGCACCCAAAGGGCCTGCTACCAGAGCCAGCGCTGGGCAGACAGGGAACCCATTGTCCTGGGACAGGGCAGGAGCTTGGGGTCAGGCAAAGAATGGCATGGAGTTGCTACCCCAGCAAGGCCAGGTCACTGCCATTATCCACTGTTCAGTGAAAGAGCAATGGTCTGGGCTTGAAACTCCCGGAGTTTGGGTCCTAGCTCCACACCCAGTGTGCTGGATCGCCTTGGCCAAGCCCCTTGCCTCTCAGAGCCTCGGTTTCTATGTGTAAGCAGGTTCTTAACCATCTCCCGCTGGGCTGCTGTGAGGACTGACTGTGTGATCCAATGGACGAGAGCACTGTGCAGGCTGTGGAGGGGTGTCCACAGTGCCTGCGCATGGGCAGGCAGACAAGTGGGAACTAGCATGACCCTGTACGAAGCTGAGGCTTTTGCCAAGCATTTTACATCAGTTGATTCATTTCATCCTCATCATGGTGCTCAGTGGAGCTGCCAGCCTTGACTGCTGCACAGATGAGCAGCTGAGGTGAAACAGCTGCCCAGGGCCCCACTGGCAGAACTAGGATTCAAACCCAGCACCTCCTGGCTACAGAGCTGGAGCTCTGGGCCTCCCTCTGCAACCACCAGGGAAGCCTGACAGAAGAGGGTCCAGAAAGAGGACCCCAGGGCCTTGAGGCAGAGGTGGTGGGAGGTACCTACCAAGGGAGCCTCCTGCTGCCCTGGCCTCTCTCCTCCTGTCCTTCCCACTAGTCTTGCTTCTGTGGCCAGGCAAGGGCCTCTAGTAAGCCCGGTACTTTAGAGGAAGGTCACAGTTGCATAAGGGGAAACTGCGCAGTTGCCCTTCCCCACCTCAGGAGAGGCTGCCGGGAGGGCAGGACCAAGACTTGGACCTATGGAGGTTCTGGAGATTCTGGGGCCTCCTTTTGCTCTTCTGGGCTGTCCTGTCCTCGTCCCTTCTACCCTTCCCCAACACTCTGCTCCTCAGCGCCTCATTCACAGCTGATCTCAGGCACCAAGACAGAGCCTTCCAGGTGCCTGCCCTGTGCTGGACACCAAGCGCAAGCCTCCTGCTCCACAACAGAGCAACAACTGCACTTCTGATCGCCAGGCACCCTGCTATCCAGCCACATCCACACGTAGCCCTTAGCCTCCCCTCCATGCCTCATCTGCAAAATGGGAATAATGCATTAACATTTGCAAAGGGTTTAGAACATGTGCTCTGCTCTATTTAGGCACTCATTGATTAAAATTAACTTTAAACTCTTTATAACAACTCTACAGAGGTAAAGACTCTCAGCTCCATTACACTGGTGAGTAGGGTTCAGAAAGAACTAATGCATTAATTCAACAAGCATTTATTCAGGCCCAATGTTGGGTAATTATGCTCCTTGTTCCACTTGCTCCCCACAGCAACCTGGAGGCCCCAGAAGCTGACTCACAGCTTCTGCATCTGGACTTCTGGACGCTCAGCCGAGGGAAACCTCAGCAGTGCAGTTGTTACTTCATTGTGGAGCAGAAGGCTCGCGCTTGGTATCCATTAGGAGGTGTTAGTATCCCCGATATTTCTAAGCCCCCCTGGGGGCCGTAGCACCTGGCTGACACCCTGCCTGGTTACTGCCCAGCACATGCTGCAAGCTAAGTGCTCAACAAAGAGCTATTGAAAGAAAGAATAAAATCATCCCCAGTTTTCAAATGTGGGAACTGAAGTCTAGAGAACTGAAGTCATTTGCCTGAGATCACATAAACCTTCAGTGACATAGCTGAGGCTAAAACCTACTACCGTGTGACTAGCTCAAAAGCCTGAGTTCGTCCTAATTCTGCCCCTGTGTAGTGGGTCTGACTGGGTACAGATGCAGGGTGGTGCCTACAGATGCCTGGAGCAGGAGGTAGCTGGGGCCAAGACCCCAGAGGCTCATTCACGGAATACCCAGGGTCCCTCCTGTCTCCACCTGACCCCTGGGTCTCCCACAGGTTGCCAGCCATGCCAGCCAAGGAAGCAAAACCCCTTCTCAGGTCCTCCATTGAGAAGAGGGGGTGGCCGAGCTTTTGGAAGACCAGATGCAGAACTGTGAGTCAGCTTCCAGGGCATCCTGGTTGCATGCACACTCCCCTGGGAGCTCAAGGTTAGCGGCCAGGGCTCCTTGCAGACAGGCAGTCAGGGCTGTGGAAACTTCAAAGAGCAGGTCAAACCCCCTGTTCCTGCCCACTCACTGTCTGGCTATGGAAACAGGCTAGAGAGGACAAAAAGAAAAGACAAACCTGCACTCAGAGTGTCCACTGGGGATGACAGAGAGCTGGGCCTCGCAGACTTGCTGCAAGGACTTCGGCAGCCCCCGTGAGACCAGGACTCCCCCGGACCAAGAGAGAAGGCTTTCAGAAATGTTTGCTGACTCTTAAATGAATGAGTTATTTAGTTGGCAGAGTAGTCAGGGAGGTAGGAATTATTATCCCATTGAAACAGGCTCAGAAAGGAGGAAATCGACAGCATCAAACACTGCTGAGAAATGCGCTCTGGACTCCAAGGACCCAGGAGGCACCCAGAACGGAGGAGGGAGTGGAAGGCAGATTGCGGCGGAGTGAGAAGAGCTGGAGTGCGCGCTGTGAGGTATGGGCAGCTCTCCAAGCTGAGGCTGAAAATACGAGGGAAGGAGAGAGAGCCAGGCAGAGGAGAGCAAGACAGCGAGAGCTCGTT
>PVLD010003324.1:0-98632 GCA_004027595.1 Dinomys branickii | reverse complement strand
GCTGAGCGTTTACCTTACACAATCTCCCAAACTCCTCAGAGCAGCGCCAGGAGGACAATTACCATCCTCCTCACAGAGGAGTACCAGCTCCCCCACGGGCTTGGGGCTTGCACCCACTCACTCATTCAGTGGACACCGCTGCCCCCTCACTGACCACACATCGTGCTCGATGGTGGCAGGGACACAGTAGCACGCCCTGCCCTCATCCAAGAACACCACTTCTCCCACCAGCTGTTTTATCTCTTGAGCATCTCTTTCCCAGTGAAATGCCTGAGCAGGAAGTGGGGTAGAGAAGTGGACTCTCGCTATGCCACTCTACCACCCTGCCCACCCCCAAGGCCCAGCAAGAAGTTTCTATGTGCATGAGGGGTCATTCTGTCTCTGCCTGAGGCTGCTCTGGCTGCCAGCGAGCCCACTCCAGGGGCACAGGAGCCTCAAGAGCTCATGCCCTCAGTCAGTGAGGGGGCAAGGTGCTCGGGGGATAAACGTGCAGCTTCCCTGTCCCTTGTAGGATAACCCTAAAGTGTGCTTCAGCCTTCTGGCAGTAAGCTGCTGCCAGGGAGTGACCTGCCACCCTCATCTTTACTGTCTTTCTTCTCCAACTCCCACTCGCTTCCCTGATCACCTCCCATGGTCATTTCTTGCAACCAGATCCTTGCTTTGAGCCCCTCTGGAGCAAATCTAGCCTCAAACAATATAATTTTAAAATCTGGCACCCAGCAGACTTGTGGTAAATGCTTGTTTTCATTTTCACAGAATTGCGTATCTTTGAGAACACAGTTGCAACTTCCGGCCTGGCAGCAGCATCCAGGAACAGGTGTAGGCCCACGGGGCCTGGGGGCGCAGCAAGGTGTTGTGTGGGTTGGGGGGCAGTCAGGGCCAGAGCCCGACATGGCCCACCCTTGCCACCTTCCCCTCCTCTTCCCAGGCACACTGGTGGTCACTGGGCCAGAGGCAAAGCTCCCCCAAGTCCAGGCAGAGGCACTGAGGGGGCTTGTCTGCTCTCCAAGCTGGCCTGTGTAGCCCACAGTTCAGCCCAGAGTGCCCACCTGGCTGTCACTGTGAGGACTAACATCCGGGACTTGGTCACGGCCATCACCCCGGCCGGGTACAAGCTGGTGTGCTCTGCCAGCATCGGGAGCAAGCGGCAGCAGGGCGTGCTGGTCTCCAGCCAGAGCCTGTGGGACCCGCGTGCTGACAGCTCCACCACTCCGTGAACCCCGCACTTTTCTGCATGGTGCTGGTGTACACGGTCTATCTGCAGTGATAGGCCTCACACTGCCTCACTCTGCCATGGCAGTGCCCTGAGGGACTCACACTGCCCCTGGCATGGAAACTCTGTCCCTAGTTATCAAGCACCTGGGGAAGCAGCATCCACCTGGGACAGGCCAGCAGCTTCCACGACTCATGGCTGATTCAAAAAGAAGTGAGATGTGTCTACATTGACCCCTCGGCAGGTTGTGTAGACTACACGCCCTGCAGGGCTCCTCTGCCTCTGGCCGGGACTGTGTCAGCCATGCGCCCTCTCAGCTGGAGGTACAGATCAGGAACTCTGAGGGGTAGTTAGCTACATCTTTGATTAATAAAAAATGGGAGATAAATTAATAATGGTTTCATATATGCAATTTGGGGTCAAAATCTTCTAAAGCATGGGAAATATAGTAAGGGGAGGTTCTGTTTTCCTCCCTTCCTCCTTCCCTCCCGCTCTTTCTGTCAGGGTCTCACTCTATTGCCCAGGTGGAATGGGAATCCCTGGGTTCAGGTGATCCTCCTGCCTCAGCCTCTTGAGTAGTGATGACTCTAGGCAGAGAAGAAAAAGTGTCTACCACTGAGATGTCTGACATATCATTCTGTTTGGGTTGATGAGGGATAGAAGCGGGCCAGACAGAGGGAAGAGCTGTTGGGTGGGAGTATGGGAACGATTCACTCTTGACTGCTGCGCTGTCCACACTTAAAAGACGGTCTGGCACACAGTAGGAACTCAGAAGGGGTCCTGACTGACTGCCGGAAGACTGTAGAGGCAGAGGGCATAGCCTATTGTGAGGCAGGGAGAAAAAGTGACTGTTTTCAGACCCCTAGTTTCTGAACAGCCTTCACCAGCCACACTGGATAACTTTCTTCTATCCTTAATTTTTGTAACTGTATTAAACACAGAAAAAAAAATAACAGACATCAGGGAACCAACCACCCAGGTATACCAACATTACAGTTTTTATAATGTTTGTTTCAGATTTTTTAAAATCATAAACTACAGGTACAGATATGGCCAAAAGCCTTCCCTGAGGTCCACCCCTTCTGCCCAGCCCTTGTGGTCATCTTTGCTGGCATTTGGCATGTCTCCTCCTCAGTAGAATTATTCTCAAGCGGTATAACCTGCAAACACAGGTGCTCACAGCCCTACTCACTAGGTACTCACCAGGTACTGTATGAGGCTGATACCATGCAGTCCACGTCAGCACATGGAGATCCAGTTCATGCATTTTAACCACTGTCCAGTGTGCCCCTGGATGAGTCACTGTTTGTTGGGGCTGGTGAGGGATAGCTCAGTGGTAGAATGTGCTTCACACACAAGGCTCCAGGGTCAATCACTAGCACGCCACATGTGTGCATACATGCACAAACATGTGCATATATGCACAAATGTGTGTGTACATGCACAAACGTGTGCATGCACATACACATGAGGAACTGTTTATTCTTTATATTGAGCATATATTGCTAGGGGTGTAGCTCAGTGATACAGTACCTGCCTAGCATGCATAAAGCCCTGGGTTCCATCCTCAGCAACATAAAAACAAAAGCTACTTTTTTCCATGGACATATAATTAGGTTTTAGTTTTTGCTACTTCAAGTAGCACAATAATACACAAATCTTTATATGTATCTCCAGGAGCACTCATGTGTTATGTATGACTTTACAACAGTTACAGCATGGTAGAATTTGTGCCCCGCTACATGACCTTGGAGGATTGCTTTGTGTCTTAGAAGCTCAGTTTCTTCATTTGCAAATCGGGGCAATAAAATAGCACAAATTGCCAGGTGTGGGGGGTCACACCCACCCACAGACCCTGCAGGGAGGGGGGGGTGGGAGGGTGACCCGTCATGACCAGACGGGGTTGACAGCTACCCTGGCTGACCTTGTCTGCTGTCCAGACATCAAATATCAAAAAGTGGAACAGGCACATGTAAAAAGTGCCTCTGACCCTCCAGTCCTTACGTGGGGACCCCGTTTACACGCGTAGTGATGAGTGAAAATACTGCTTTTGAAACCTCGACTCCCATGGCCGCGCTCCAGCCCTGGCCCTCCTCGTCTCCAGCTTCCCAACACACATCCCCTCACTGCACGCACTTAACACCTGCCCCCTCCCCAGCTGGAGCTCCCTGTGGAAAGGCTGCGCCTGCCGCACTTGCTGATGTTTTCAGCTCATCGTGGGCGCCCGGGCTCACAATGCACTGGTGGACGGGAAGGGAGAGTGGGAGGCTGAGGCCTGGCTGGAGGAGATCACAGTTCCTGTTCAGAGCTTTACTCTCAGGGCCTTTCCTACTCACCATCCTGCAAAGAGCCTTTGAGAGTCACAGGGCCCTGAGCCATAGGAAGCAGCTTGAGAAACTCTGGGTTAAACCAAACAAAAACTTTCATGACTGTTGGTCTTTCCAAATTTTAATATGTTCATGTGTATGATTCTTGGAGAGGGCGCAGCCCGCAGCCCCCACACTTCACTGACAAGGAACCTGTCCTATAAAACAGTTTTGAGACCTTCGCACCACCCCTAGCTGCTCAGCATGACCGTTTAGTGCCCAAATGATGTAGCTTTGGGGAAGGACAGGAAAATCCTTTCTGACAAATAGGAACTGCTTCAAGCCGCAACACATACACTGGCTAAAAACAGAGCTGCTCTGGCTGAAGTGGGGCCTGCAGATCCCTCTGGCCATCACTTTTGCTGCCATCTATGCCAAGGGCCCTAGTGCCCCGTGGGGCTCGGCCTAAAAACCAGCAGGGCAGAACTCGGAGCAGCGTCTGAAATAAGATGTGGCAGTGCCCCACCACTGTTTCGCCCTAGCAAGCCGTTTAGTTTTGTCGGGCCTCAGTCTTTTACACAGTCAGCCTGTTAGGCTGGGCGCTACCTGGTGTCCTGAACTTTCAGCTTGGATAAGAGGACTGCAACTCTGGGGCTATAAACAGCCTAACTCTTAGGTTCTCTTATTCTCTGATTCTAAGCCTCCATTGCTTTTTATTCCAGGTCTGGGACTGCCTATAGCCAGCCCTGTGCTAGTATAGCACACTGGGCCCAGGCTGTGGCACGCTGAATTCATTAACCGCAGTGTGCTGCCCAGGGGCAAAGGGTTCCCTGGAGAGGGCATAGCCTGTGCTGGATGGAGGGGGAGGGCTAGGTGGACCTAATCTGCAGCCACTCAGTGGGCAGAGCTGGGAGAGGAACCCAGGTCTCCATAGCAACTGTCGCCAGGGCACCGAGCTGAAGGCACAGGCTGAGCCAGCCGCCTGCCAGAGGAGGGCAAGGCCTTTGCCTCCCCTGCCTTTTCTTTTGCTGGGAAAGGACTCTGGGCTGGGCTCCTGAGGCAGGGAAGGGAGCCTGAGCACAAAGCTGTTCACAGTGGGAAAGGCTGGGGCCAGCACAAGGGTCATCTTGGGTAACACCTTGCTCTGTGAACACGGTCAAGTCACCGAGGGCAAGGCCTTCAGCACTCCGGGCTCACGGCACTGAAGGTTCACTTGTTCCTGTTCTGCAAAGAGCTCTGGCCTCTCCTGGAGTCGTTCCCTAAACACTCAGGAGCACCTGACCTGAGCTGGAGCTGAGGTCACAGCTGGAGCCCCGAACAGGCTCGGAGGAGAGGGATCAGGCAGGCTTCTCCTCTCTCCTGCACCTCTCCCTCCCATCCTGGGCTCAGCCAGGACTCAACTTCCTCAGAGGAGTCCTCTCTGCCTCCCAGGCCAGATGTTCTCCTCTCAGGGCTCCCACAGGCTCCAGTCTTCAGAGCAAACAGGATGCTGGAGAAGATGACTAACCTCACGGGCACTTGGCCATGTGGAATTCCTAGACTTGCCCAAGGTCACCTGGGAAGCTTTCAGCAAGCCAGGACTGCACTCCTGATTCTAGCCTGAGGTCCTTCTTGGGTCCCTACAGCAGGCCCTTGTGCAGAGCTCTGGAAGGGGGGCCATGGCTAGAAGAGGAAGTAGGAGTCCTCGGCTAGGCCGGCACACAGCAAGCACTTGACCATGTCTTTGGTAAACTCAGACGAGCCGCAGACCAATGCAAATGGCTTTCTCCGACAACAGCCGACCAGCTCTTCAACCAGGTCCAGGCCCAGGCGGCCAAAGTGGGTCTTCTCTCGGTAACTCCAGGGAAGCTGTTCTAGGGACTTCTCCTGGGAAGACAAGAAAGCGCAGGGGTGACTGCCGAGGGCTTCTCAGGGTCTGTACAGGGTTTAGCAGACGCCACCAGCAGGGCTCTTCCCTCAGGGGAGCAGCCCAGCGGCCCTCTAGGGATGCAGGAGGCCCCAGGGAAGAGGCTCCTCCTCTTCACACCCCTCTAGCCTTTTCTCTTGGGGTCCCCAAGTGAACATTCCACCTCCAGTTGACTTGGAGGACTCTCTTCTATTTGTTTTTAAGTAAACATTTTATTAACATACATAAAAGAAAAAGTACAAATCGTTAAGTATGTATAGTTTGAAGTCTTTTTTTTTTTTCCCCTTTTGGATTTTGAGATAGGATTTCACTATATGTTTCAGGTAGGCCCTGAACTCAAGTGCAGGAAGACAGGTGAGCCCCATCACATTCAGCTGGAAGAACTTACTCTATCTGTCTATTTATTTATTTTAGAAGAACTTTAAGGAAGAGAAGAAACCAGGTAATGAGCTCACAAACAAGGAAAACAGCCCAGAACGGGATGGGACTCTGCAGACCTATGAAGGCCAGATCATTCCCAGGGTGAGGGCACAGGCGGGGAGGGGCGCTAGAGCAGGGATGCCAACCCCACTTCCCAGCTGAGTGACGGGTCTCCCTGAGCGATGGGATGTGGGCACAAGCTGTGGAAGGCCATGTCCAGGAAGGCACATGGCAGGTACCACTCATAGAGGCCTCTAGTCTCATGTGTGTGCACTGCAGCCCACCACCCAGGGCTGGTCTGACCCCATGGACCCTCTGCTGCTGACAGGAGGTCCTCTCCCATCTTCTGCTTCCCCTCCATCAGATGAGGCCTTATCTCCCTTTCCACTGCCCAAGTCCCTCAGGCCAGGTGAGTGTGGCAGACCCCACCCCAACCACATGGGCCAGGTCTGGCTGCTGCTGAGGTGGGGAGGGGCCTTAAGAGCTGGGGCTGTGGCAGCAGAAACACCAGCTCTAGCCCCGGGGCTCTGGAACAGCTTCCAGGATGGACTAGGACCTCAGCGGAGAGGTGAGAGGCAGGCAGATGGCAGGAGAGGAAGGGGGAACAGTCCCTGGCTGGGACAACATGAGCACAGTGCACCTGCACCCCCAGAGAATGACTCAAGTCACGGCATGCAGGGAGGGCAGCCAGGGAGAGCAGGAGGGCGGGGCTGGAGGTGGGCCAGACGTGATGAAGAGCAGGCTGAAGTGGCTGGCAAAGGGGAGTCCTGGAGGAGGTTTCTGTTACTAGGGCCCAGGCAGGGAGGAGGCCCCCCAGGTCCACAGAGGGTGGATGCGGAGGAGCTGCCACCGTTACTGCCCTTTACTTACCTGGCCTTGACACCCACCCACACACCTGCATGACCCAGGCCCCTGGCAGCGTCACAGCCACCACCCGAGGCTGAAGATGAACTTTAATGCATGCCTCAATGCTGGGTGCAAATACCATCTGGCCCATGAGCCCCTCCCTTCTAGCCATCAGAGTCCTGGACATCCTGCAGTATTCTATGCTGTCTGTACTGACAAGCACATGTGAGCAGGACCACCTGGGTTCATACTCAGCTTTCCACCTGCTAGCTGTGTTACTCTGGCCAAGGTTCTTAATCATTCTGTGTCTCAGTTTCCAAATCTGTGAAAGGGGCATGATGGTAGTACGAGCCTCGTGAAACCAGGGGGACTGAATGAGTTAACACATATACAGTGTGTGGAATGGTGCCAGGCCCAGAGAAGGTCCCCTCCAGGGAAGTCCTTGTCAAGTGCCCAGTGGCATCTGCCCTGTTATGGTTGATACATTGTGTCAACTTGGGGAATCTGGAGGTTTAACTGAGTAATTCAGCAGGAAGCCAAAGTGCTTACTTTGTATACATCCTGAGCCTGTGGAAGAGGAGGGCATGGAGACTGTGAGAGGTACACGCCCCCTGGGTGGGGGTAGGCTGTTTACAAGGTAAGGGAGAAAAGGAGGCTGCTTGCAGCCGTTCCTCCCTTTTGCTCTGGTTGTTTTTGCTGTGCTCTGCTGCCATGAACTGTAGCCCTCTGACTCTGCCTCAGAACCAGCCAAGTATGGACCGAAGCCTCCACAAACTGTAAGCCAAATAAACCTTTCTTTTCTTCATTTTGGGTGTTGGGTATTTTGTCTCAGCAATAAGAGTAAAGTAACCAAGACATGCCCTAATACAGGCAAGTGCCCAGGGAGCTGGGAGAGGATTATATTCAGTTTGTGTCCCTACCATGTGGCATGTTCTTGGGGACAGCAGAGTGCCGGCCAGCAGCTGGGGTGATTACTCGGTGCAGGCTCTTGGCCAGGGGCCTGGCGTGGCCTCAGGGCCTCCTCTCACCCCACTGCTCAGGTACAAGGCAGCCTGGCCTTCCCCATCTGCCCTGGGCACTTCCTGCTGCTACTCTTGGAGCCAAGCACGCCTCTCTTATGTTCACGCAGACCTTGTCTCCGAAGGAGCCCAGGAACTCTGGCACTGAGGAGGAAAACCCGGCTTCCCGGTCACAGTAGTGAGAACCATGTAAATTGTCAGGGATTATTTCAAACCGCCTTCGAGAGCAAACTGATCAGGAGAGCACCCACAGCTGGGTAATGAGGAATGGAGGGGCGGCCCAGCCCAGAGCGGACCCCCAGCCCTGCAGGGAAAAGCAGAGCTCCATGGGAAGGCAAACAGAGAGGGGCTGGGCCTGAGATGAGGCTGGAAGAGTCCCCATGCCATGGCCCAGGGAGGGTCTGGGAAGGGTCCCTGGGGTGAACGGTGGGGACAGGGAACCGGGGAGGAGCTATAAAGAGGCGGCGCAGCTTCCAGCTAAAGAACCTGCAACCTGGTCAGTCTGACAGCGGCTGTCCTGCCGTGGAGGAGCAGAGTGAGGTGGCAGGGACTCAGCTACGTG
Organism: Dinomys branickii; assembly: GCA_004027595.1. Lineage (NCBI taxonomy): Eukaryota > Metazoa > Chordata > Mammalia > Rodentia > Dinomyidae > Dinomys > Dinomys branickii. Next base: position 90,360 of record PVLD010003324.1, on the reverse strand, counting down.
AAGTCACCCGGATGCAGCTCACTCCACCAGTCGCTGACACGGTTCCTGCTCTGCCTGGCACCGTGCTGAGCGAGGAGGAGAGTGCTGATGGGGACTGTGGTCTTAGCCTCAAGGGACTTAACATGGTAGTGACCTATCCTGGTTCCATAGCCAGACCCAGCCCAAGGAAAGGCAAAGACAGGGTGAGGGAGGAGGCACAGGATGTTGGGGAGCAGCGGGAGCACGGGAAGGAGTAGCCGTGGGCAAAACCCAGTTCATCTGTCTAAGGTAACAGGCAGACACAGCACAGCTGGCCCTTCCTCTGAGCTCTGTGTGCATGGCAGGTGCTCCACAGGGGCAGGGATTAATACGTCCAGGGGAACAGAGGCCACGGCTGGTCCTCGGGATGGGTGCAAGGGGGCTGCAGGTGCTCGGGGAAGGAAGGAGCCGCTCTGGGCTCACCTGGCTAAGCACGAAAAAGATGCGGACGTTCCAGAAACGGGCCTGCTCCTGTAGAAATGTCTTCAGGTAGATGCTGTCAAAGGTCTTGAAGCAGCAGACAAGGGTGACAAAGGTCTCGTCATCTGCGTTGTCTGTGATGCTCTGTAGGATGGGCACCATGGGGGCCAGACCTGTGCCCGCAGCCAGCATGAGGAGCTCACCATACTGGGGAGGAGAGTGACAGGTGGACTGGGGCTCCCCCCGCCCACCGCCGTGCTGCTCTTTCCTGGGCTTTCGTGAATGGATGGCACTGCGCTTCCTGAAAGGGTCTCCGACCCCATCAGGTCCCTTCTCTCCCAAGAAGCCATCCTGGCTTCTGGAGGGCAGGGAGGTCTGCGCAATAGAGATTATAGAGCCCTGAGGCTGAAAGGGAGTCCAACGTACAGGCTGCAGGGGCCTCGCTTACACTTCCATTGTGGAACCACTCACTGCTACCGAAGGCAGCTTGCTCCGAGGCAGGGAGCTAAAATCTGCCCCCACCAGAGCGCTGCCCACTCCCAGCGCCACTCCATCGCTGCTCCCGTGCTGCTTCCTCCGTCCCCGTAGAGATTTCAGGCCCCGCCTAGCACCTTCTGCTCTTTTTCAGAAGAAACCAGATAACAGACACGAGTGGCCAGGGAGCCGCACAACCACAGCGCAGGCCGGCACCACCGCCTCCTTTCCCCGGGATCCGCTGCCTGGCTCCGAGCCTCCCGGAGAGGGGTAAGACTTTTTAGGTCAGTGCCTTAAAGGCTGCCTGACCCACGCAAAGAGATGTTTTCCTCCCTCGTTCTGAAGATTAGGCCTCTGTGTATAGAATCCCCAACTATGTGATGTGGGCAAGTTCTTTCACCAATCTGATCTTGTTTCTTCTCTGGTTAAAAAAAAGAGAAAGTAATACTAATGCTGCCCTGTAACAGCACCTGTCCAGAACTGTCACGATGACTGCATGAGACAATGGAGTCTGGTGTGCAGCCAAGGCTTAATCCCGTTAGGTTTCTTTCCCTTGCTAAGCCGGAGACTCCCTCCTGCTGCTGGCCTGTGCTGGCGCTTCCTCCAGCCTGCAGGCCTTCTGCCTGCCTCGACCCTCCTTTCTCCCATCCCCACTCAGGCTACTTCTGGGAAGCCCTCTCGAGCCAGGGGCAGGGGAGGGTCTCCTTGCCTGTCCCCTCAGCTCCCCATGCCTCCCTTGGTACTTCATGGCGCACTGCCGTCAGGTGTCCACATGCCTGTCTCCTCCGTTGGGCATCTGAGCCCTCGTTTGGCTCATCCCTGGGTCATGAACACTTAGATGCCTGGGTGCCAGCCCTCCAGGCAGCTGTCAGTAACAGAGGTGGCTGCCGAGGAGCAAGCAAGGATGGCAAAGGGCAGGAGTATCTGGGTGTCCTCGTGTGAACACAGTCAAGCCCTGGCCAAAGCATCAGTGGACCATCTCTGCTCCCATTCCTCTGGGGCCCATGCCCTTCTAAATGAGAAATTGGGCTTGTGAGCGTTCCCCAGACATAAAGCAATAGCCACAAGGCATCAGGAGGCTCCCGCGGAAAAGGTAGCCAAGATGACTTTCATTCAGCATCTGCTCTAGGCCAGGAAGAAACAGGAATTCCCATGTCATACCCTCAATGCCCTGGGGACACAGAGGAGCACTCAGTTAAAATGCAGAGCTAAGCCACACTCTTGGCCTGGGAGGCCAACGAAAGAAGATTGCCCCAAATCCGAGGCCAACCTGGACTACATAGTTTAAAGCCACCCTGAACTATATAGGGAGACCTTGTTTTAAAAAAAAGAAAAAAAAATTAAAACAAAAACCGCAAAACAACAACAAAATAGCAGGGCTGGGCACAGTACTAGAATACTGTGGAAGAACACAAACATACATACATTGTGTTATGTATAAAGTGGAGAGAGGATGCTGAACACTGCCATGAGAACTGAGTGACTCACCACGTGGCAAGTGCTAAGGTTAGAACGTGCACACAGGAGGTGCCATCTGTGTGGCGGGCATTATTATTACTTACAGTGCTAGGGTTGAATCTAGGGCCTCCAAGGCCTCCTGAGTGCCAGGCAAGTGCTTTACCACGGAGCCACCCAGCCCTGTTTTATTATACACACAACACATGACAGAGAGAGAGAGAGAAGTGTGTGTGTGTGTGTGTGTGTGTGTGTGCGTGTGTGCGTGCGTGCGCGCGCGCGCGTGCATCTGCGCGCGCGCATGCTTGCATAAATACTCATGCACAGACGAGGACTTGGAAGAACGTACACCAGGGTAGTAAGATTGGTATGTCTGGGAGAGGGCCTGCAGGCGTTTTCTTCTTTTTGTCTTTCTACATTGGATTGGAGGGGGTGGGCATGTGCTGCATTCATAATAAGGAAAGAAACCAATAAAAGCTGCTTTAAAATTAAACAAAAAGAATGGAGAAGCAAGCAGGATTTGTCGTTTTCATTTTGCTTTGTTTTCCTAATTATAAAGGTAATAGGTTTTCACTGCAGATAACTTGGAAAGTATTGTATTACGAAGAAAAGAAAAATCACCCAGAATTCCACCACCTAGAGCTGCTAAAATTTCATCGCGTTTTCCTTTCATACTTTTTGTGCAATCAGTTTACAAACCTGTTGTTACAAACATTCAGTCTTGTATGTGCCACTGGTTGTATAGCCTCAGTAAGCATAGAGAATAATTTATAATATAATTTTACCATCCAGGGTACTAGCCCATCAAGTACATGTAACCCATCCTTGTCTCCCCTGTTGTTGGATATTCAGTTGTCTCTAATATTTGCTACTTTAAATACAGACGCCATGGCATGCAAAAGATTGGGGTTGTGGATTCTTTCTGTATGACAGACTTTCAGAAGTGAATTACTGGGTCAAAGGATTTAAAGAGTCTTACGACTCTTGGCACAAACTGCTTTCCATTAGATATGCACAAGCAAATGAGAAATCCTTTCTGAGGAAGTTACTGGAAGGATCTGCCCATGCCAGGCAGATGAGGGCAAGCGCCTTCCGAGCTGGGAAGCAGTGGGCTCCTCTGAAGGGAGCCAGGGGCCGCACTGAGTGTGGGGAGAGGGATGGACAACTGGAACGGTATCTGAGCGCCACAGGTGTTAGGGTCCCCAACACCAAAGGCACAAGTCTGGTTTCCCAAGCAAGGAGCAGCCGCAAATAGTCCTGGGACACGGCAGGCAGGTTTTTTAGTGCTTGTTCCATCTCCTTCCATGTCCAAGGCCAGACACCCTCCTGGGATTGGCTTTATACTCAAGGCTGGTAGAGTGAGATTCTACGGCCTGAAACATGTCAATCACAGCCCTGCAGAAAAGCTGGGGACCCCCTCAGCGTTGAGGGAGCTGGCACTGACCTGGTTTGGTTTATAGAAGAAGTCTCCGAAAGGTCCTCGCCAGAAAGCTGTGTCCCCAGCTCTCCAGGACTCCACATACCGGGACATCAGGCCCGTCTGGTAGCACTGGAAGCAAGTGGAAGGGGAGCTCAGCGGGACAGGAACACACTGCACACACATACACAGGGGTTCTTCCTGTCCGCTGAGCGTTTGCATGTGCGATCCCATATGATCATCCTCTGCATCCTGCAAGTTGGTGCTGTCCTCCCAAGTTTCAGATGAGCTGCCCAGAAGCGTATGCACACGGTACATGGCGAGGCTGGGCTGCAAGCCCACAGGACCGAGGCCTCCACCAGAGCTCTGGAGCCCAAGGCTCTGCGGTAACAGACCTGAGTGAAGGACCAGGTGATGACCAGTGGCAACAAACGCTCGGGCTCAGGGTCAAGGGGCACTGGGGAGGATGGGGACAGTGATATGCTGGTGAGGGAATGTTCTTCTAAGGGGGAGCCACTCTGCAGGGTCCAGTCCTTACTGTGGGAGGGTGATGCTACCAGACTTTCTTTCTAATTTTCTAAGAGGGGCAGGAAGTCTGTATCTTTATTTAAAATCTTACCCCACCTCATTTTTTTGTTTTTGGCTTTTTTTGAGACAGGGTCTCAATATACAGTTCAGCTGACCTTGAACTCACTATGTAGCCTAGGCTGGTCTCGAACTCGCAATGATCCCCCTGCCTCAGCCTCGGAAATGCTGGGATTACAGGCGTGCACTACCACACCCAGCTAAAATCTCGTTTTTAATTTTTTTTTTAATTTTTTTTTTTCTTCCGGTACCGGGGGTCGAACTCAGGACCTTGCACTTGCCAGGCAAGCGCTTATGCCACTGAGCTATACCCCCAGCCCCTAAAATCTCGTTTTTAAATGTCAGAAATTAATCAAAAATTTAAAAATACTGTGCAGGCCAAAATCAAGTACTGTATCTGTGTGCTAGGTGCGGTCTGGCCACCCACTTGCAGTCTCTGCATTATCGTCTGCCGTCTCTTGGTGTAGAAGGGCTTCCTCCATGGGGGCGAGCAGATGATACTGCCTGGGTGCCTGCCTGCGTGCCTGCCTGCTCTGTGCCTGGTGCCATGCTAGGACTGGGGGAAACAGTTCCGTGAAGGAAGCCCTTGCCTAAAACCTAGAAAGGACTTAATGCCTGCACGAATGGCTGAATGAGCCAATTAATCCAGGTCTGGGTCCTGCCTGTACCCATGTCTCAGACATGAACAAAGGAGAGACCACCCAGTACCCCATGAGCAGGACAAAGTATGGGGAGAACCCGGAGTAGAGTGAGGTCCCAGAGGAGGAAGGTTTGAGCTGGGCCGTGAAGGATGGGCAAGATGGCATTCCCTGGGGACAGGAGCAGCGCACAGAGGACTCTGAGTATCAGAGTGATGTGCTTAAGGTTAGGACAGCCCCACCTGGGAGGGGAAAGTGGCCATGGTAGGCTGGGGTGAAGGGGAAGCACTGGACACAGGGTGTTTGGAATGAGGGCTGAAGGAAAGAGTAGGCTTTGGTCAGGCGTGGTGGCACATGTCTGTAATCCCAGAGCTTGGGAGGCTGAGGCAGGAGGACCACCACGAGTTCTAGGCCAGTCTGGGCTACAAAGTGAGTTCAAAGCTAGCCTGAATTACATAATGAGGCCTTGTCTTAAAAATGATAATAATAATGATAAACATTAAATAAATAAATCATAGGCTTTGGTCTCCAGAGCGGCTTTTGACCACCTACAGCCACCTTTGATACTGACCTTGACTCCCATGGCACCGTGTGTGTGTGTGTGTGTGTGTGTGTGTGTGTGTGTGTGAGAGGAGGCGTTTGCTGGGGATCATGCTAGGCAAGTCCACTACCACTGAGGCATGCCGTGTCTCCTCCAAGGACACAGCTTTGCCCCTGCTTTGCTGGAGGCCGTGTGCCTCTGAGCACTCTGGTTTCTGGCGCCGGACTGGGGGAGGCACAGCCAGCCGTGGCCACAGAGCTTCTGTAGCACAGACACCGCTATGGGAGAAGGGGAAGACTTGTGTCCCCAGCAGTCGCACAGAGCCTGGCTGGAGCAAATGCTCAGCACGCACTAGCGAACTGCAGCTGACTACGCAGTAACTTCTGTCCCCCTCCCTGCGATAGTGCCCGAGGAGCCTTTGCACTCCAGTTTCTTCACCTGTAGAACGGGGTAATGTGATCTACTCGTGGTTATGAGGCTGAAACAAGACAGCGAGCACAGAGCTTGCTGTCAGCGGCCGCAGGTCTCTTTCTATCTGGGAAGCGGGAGCGGAGCGAAACCCACACACCCTGCCGTGTTCTCAATTTGCAAAGGCATTTTCGGCTCTTCCCAGACAACAGCTTAGGGATAATGAGGGCTTCCTGCAAACGAAGGAGAAAACCAGCTTTGCAGCTGAGAGGAATCCAGCTGCTCCAAAGAACTGTCCCCAGGCTTAGCCTCTCGGCAGAAACACACCCAGACAGGCGGCGCGGGGAAGCAGGCCATTTGGAGAGGATTTGCGGAATCTCCCAGACAAACATCAGTGTGCAGAAGGGATCCCAGGCAGGCTTCTGTGTGAGGGAACAAACACTCATACTGGCGGGCAGGAGGGAAGGCAGAGCCCGGGGCCAGCCCACCGCAGTACTTCCTCCGAGCAGCAGACCTCGGTCCCCCGGGGCCTCAGCTTGCGGCCAGCGAAAAGCGTGATGACGCATATCTCATAGCGGAGGGTGGGGTGTAAGCGCTCTCCTCCAGTACTCCTGCTGCCTAGGACGCCGCTGGGGGAATGATGGTCTAGAGCCATGCATTGGGCTGACCCACATCAAACTGCTGTTTCTGTGAGCAGGAAATGCTAGAGCCTCAGCAGTTCAGCAGCAGCCGACCTAATTACCTTCCCCACGTAACAGACCTCTGTGACCCCTCACGCGCGTGCTGCCTAGTCCTTGGGCTCTCCAAGGCATTTTTTTTTTTTTCCAAGGCATTTTGTACCCAGCCCACTTTGCTCACCTCATCTCTGCCACTGCCCTACAGCCAGTCTCTCCTCCTACTACTCGGGTTAGGTACAATTCCCAGAGCTGTCCTGTGCCACCCCTCTCTGCGTCTGTCCCTTCAGCCTGCAATGCCACCCCCTGCCACCACCAACCTATACTTCAAGGCCCGCCTCCAGCGCCCTGCCCCCCTCCCCGAGAGGTGGGGTCCCATCCGCTCCCTCCAGGAGGCTCTCTGTGCCCCGCCTGTGCCCAATTCTCTCCACGTGCTCGCTGCCCCTCGGCCTCGTCTTCTGCTCTGGGAGAAGCGCTGACTTCCCTGAATGAGCTGGCTTGCCACTGTCCATGCTGGCCCCAGGCCCCTGAGCTTCCTCCCCACGTTGTCCGTCTTCCCTGCCCCTTATAGACGTAGCAGCTGCTGCCAGGAGGCCCAGTCTGCCTTCCTTGCACTCCCTGCTGCCTTCAGCTGGGCTGGGCCTCCTGTTGCAGTGCCTGTCATGCTGTATTGTCTGCAGCCAGTCATTGTCCCAGCTGGGTTCCTACAGAGCAGGCACAGGGTCTGACTCACCTCTGGCCTCTAGCACCCAGCACACGGAAGGTACAAGAGCTTGTCCCCCTCCCTGTCCTGGCCTGGAGCTCACTGTCCAGTGGGAAAATCTCCTGGGGAATAGGAACCCTGCTGGCGTAGGGCCCCCTCCCCTTCATCTGGCCCCACTGCTCCCTTAAGTCAGCCTCCTCCCTCGCAAACCCCAGGTGGGAACTGCTCCATCCCAAAAGAGCTGGCAAGGGGGACACTGGTCCACTGCATCAGACAGCACCTTCCACAAAAGCCAACTCACCTTAATTAGAACTTCAAAGTAACCTTCTGCACTGGCGGGGCTGATGGGAGTATAGGCTCTCTGAATTTCTAAGTCTTCCACCATCCCTCTGGGAAAGAGAAGCATACTGTTAGGCAGTGGTTAGCTAGTCAGTCAACAAACCCTCATTCACTGTTTCCTCTGTCTGGCTGATAAAAGTAAAAGTGAAATCCAGTCATCCCTAGAGGACCTCAGTGAGGGGCAGGTGAGGTGCTGTGGAAGAGCTATGGGCTCACCACTACCCCACATTGCTTATGACCCAGACAGGCCCTTTATTGTCTCAGTAGCACCCACTACAAAACAGAAACAGCTATCTATGTCCTGATTGTGTGGCCCCACTGCAACAACAGCAGGAAGTGCCGCCAAAATGTACCAATGAGCTAAGCCTCTAGCTCAGTGGCAGAGGGCTTATGTGGTGTGTGAGGCCCTGGGTTTGATCCCTGGCACAGAAAAAGAAAAAACAAAAACAACTAACCAAATAAACAAAACACAGAAAGTGAACTGACAGTGCAAAGTATCTTGGGTTTTTTCCTGACCTCAACTACAGAGTGGTAAAGAGAGAAACAACGGCCAAGATTTATAGAACACTTACTACCATGTTCTAGAAGCCCACTTGCAGGACCCTAAAGCAACCCTGTCCAAAGCCTTATCCCCATACAAACTCTCTCCAGTGTCAGGTGCAGTGGGTCAGGGTCAGTAACAGCCATGTGCATCAAGTGCCCACCATACATCAAGCACATTACACACGTTATCTAATTTCACTCAAATTATAGCACAAATGCAGAATCTGGTGGCATAAGGACAGTCACTCACACAGCCAGAACTTCCCTAGTGACTCTGAGCCGGGCTCCTTGCTGCTGCTCGGCCTGGGAGCACCCGTGCATGCCCCTCTCAAGTCCTATGCAGGAAAACACACTTCACTCAGGCGCGCAGAGAGCAAGCAGGCCTTGTCCCCATACACCAGCAGCAGGGGAGCCAGACGCTTAGGAAGTTCTCATGAAAGAAATGAGGCAAAGAGGAACAGAACAGAGGACATGGCTTAGATGGAAAGAGTACTGACATGGGCTCCCACAGAGGATAAACTGATAGGTTTCAGAGGAAGAATCGCTGTCACCTATAGAGCCTCAAGTACCTCTTGGAGTTGTGATGGCAGGGTCAGGTGCTGACATATGCAAGTGGGGACAGGAAGGGAGGCGATTTCTGGAAGAGGGAGTGGTTTGCCAAAGCTTAGCCGTGAGATACTGCGGTTAAGTTGGGAACTGGGGGTTGAACCACGAGCTGAGACAAGGGGTGGGGAAGGGAGTCCGGGTGGAAACTGTGTTCTAGAAGGCAGGTGAGTGGGGAGTCACATACCCAGGCCTGTGTGTGTGTGTCTGAGTGTTACAAATACCACCAATGTGGCAGAAAGGATGGAAGACAGGACCTTGTCTAGAAGCAACAGGGGTTCTGGGTCTCCCTAGCTCATGGATGGAGTGTTCCACAGGGCTGTGATCCACTCTGTGGCTCCTCCTGTCCCTAAGGAACAGTGAAGTTCAAGGACTGCCAGCATGGCATAGGCAGCAAGAAGCTGGACAGGAGTCTCAGGGGCCGCTGCGAGGCAAGTGGCCACCCTCTCCCGGTCCGATCCGGCTGTCTCCTTCATGGGCGGCTCCTCTTGCCAATCCCAAAATCCACTGTTTTCGGTGTTTCCCCTTTTCACACACGCGCGCTCCCAAACACCAGCTAGCTCTGTGCTGAGGACATCCAAGGCCTCAGGCCCACAGAGCTGACTGCCTGGCAGATGCTCCATCTGGACATCCCGAAGGCTCCATCCCCGGGAAGGGGCGGGGTGGGATCAGGAGACAAACAGAGCACTGAGGCAGGCCAGGAGGCACCTCAAAGGCATCACAGGAGCCGGGCTGTCTGGGTTTGAATCCTGGCTCCCTGATGTATCAGGTATACGATTTTGGTCAAGTTCGCTGTTCTCAGTGACAGTATTCCTTCTATCAACGGGTGCTCATCGGATTACGTTAAAACCACAGGCTTTAGAGCCAAAGTGCTTGTCTTCACATTCTGGCTCTACCATTTCCTAACTGTGTGACCTTGGGCAGGTTCCCGAACTCCTCTGACTTCAGTTTCCTCTGATGGATGCTAATGGCACCCTGTTCGCTGGGCTCTTTGAGGCTCACACAATCATGGGTATAAGCGCACAGAACTGTGCCTTGCCTGTAAATGCCAGTAAAGGGCTCATCTGTCCTGAAAATGTACCACCCAGCTCCGCCCCGCAAACCTGCCGAGTCACACATGACTGTGTCTGTTCTGAAGATGAGAAATGGAAACTGAAGGGAGGTCAAGCAAGTCGCTCTGAAAGACATGAGTTGCTCTGGGCCATCCAGCTAGTCAGGGCAAAGCAGGGCAGCGAAGCTTCCGTGCCCGCCCCTGCCCTCCCCGCTGCCTGAGTGTACCGTAGGACAAGGTGCTGCCCAGGCCGCAGGCCGAGCTGGCTGTTCCCGGGCAGAGCGAACCGGACACAGTAGGTATCGTTAGCGAGTTTGTCCACAGCACTGATGTGGAAGGCCAAGAAGCTCTCAGGGCTCAGCTTGAAGGGGTAGCTCTGCAACGGGAAAAGAGCTGACGGTAGAGGCTGAGCTCCAGGCGGGCTCGTCCTCCCCGCTTTCCTACAAGAGCTGTCTCAACTGGTAAGCTTTCTGTGTGTGGCAGATTGCAGCCCCAGTTTGCCTCCCTCTCACCCAAGAGTGCTAGGGCGCGGTGCATCGGGCTTACCCCGCTCTTAAGCCTTCTGTGTCTCTCCTCAGCCCTACACTCAAGAGCCCAGTGGATGAACCTCAAGCCTCACTTTGTCTCTCATACATCCGGAGCCTGACTTCTCCAAGAAAACCTGCTGTCCCTACCTCTGGGCCCTCACTCAAGGTGAGCTCTCCATCTAGAACACTCACCTCTGCGGTATGAGAGAACTGCTCACCCTGCCAAGGTGTTAACTCCAGATCAGCACAGTTGAGAGACTGATGGGCCTTTCGAGATGATCCAATCCGATACTCTCATTTCATATGAGGAAACTGAGGCTGAGCAGTAGTGGCTTACTTGGTCAAAGTCACACTGCGAGCAGGGACTCAAATTTATGAGTCTCAGCCCATTATCCTTACCCTTCCACCCCTCCCTATACCTCGTCCGTAGGCCTCTGAATGCCACGACTCAACAAGTGCTCTCCTAGAAAATCTCCACACCCACAGAAGTCACCTGACCTGGGGCTCCCCTTGGCAGGCCAGGGTGGGGTACCACCTCTGGAGCACCGTTACAGCTGTATCCAGATGTTCCCCCAAAGCCTCATGCGGTCATGGGTGGGGTTCTTCAGAGGTGGCTGGCTCTAGGGTGTGTGATGCTGGGATTAGGGGTGCCCCGCCTTGGGTGTGGGTGGCACCACCAGAAGGGAGGATGCGTGGATGAAATGTAAAGGCAGGTTTGACTGTGGCTGCTTCTTTGCTGCCTGCTGCCTGCTGCCTGCCATGGGCTGTTTCTCCTCTGTGACGCTCCTCTGCCATGACACCCTGCCTTGGAGCCAGCCAATTATGGACGGATATAGACCTTTCCTCCTTTAACTCTGGGTATTGGGTATTTTGTCTCAGCAATGAGAAAAACAATGAAGACAAACCCTAATTACCCACAGCAGTGCCCAGAGTGTCACAAAACCAGCAGCAACTTTGCCTCCATCGTACCGGTTCCTACACCGCACTCCTCATGCAGATCGAGGTGAACACCTGTTCATCAGCAGCCAGCGCACCTGGGCACTCTGTCACAGCTGCCGCAGCTGCCAAGAGCACTGCACTGGAGTCAGGAGTACCAGGTAACCCCCAGCTGGGCCACTGCCCACCTGTGCAGACTTCTGCATTTCCTCTGATCTTCTGGTTTGTCTCCTCATCTATAAAGAAGGGGTACTTGTTCCTGATAAACGTGTGGAGGGATCGTAAGGGTCAGATGAGATAACAGGAAAACATTTTATAAAGTGTAAACTGCCTTCAAAATGTAAAATCTTTTTCAATTATTCATGAAAATTATTGAGTTAAATATGCTATTTTATAAGATTTACAAGAATCACTTAACTATTTGTCACAATAGGTGGAAACACCTATTACATTCCAGGGGCTTTACATACTTAGCTTAGGAAACCCTCAAAATAACTTACAAAGTATTAACAACCACATTATTCAGATGAGAAAACTGAGGTTTATCCAACTAAATGATGAGGACCAAAACCACACAAGTGCCTGAACTGGGCTCAGCGCATACTCTTTCTGTTATGCTCCTGCGGTTTTTGTCCTATGCATTGAGTTTTTTAGGATTGTAACCCTGGCATCTTTACCATCATCTTCCTTGCACCTAGTATAGGATGTGGTACTTGGCAGAACTGAGAGAAACTCATTTGTTCAACAAATAGTTACTGACTGTAAAGCCGGGAGCTGCTCACAATGCTGAGGAGACAAGAATGAGCCAGAGACTCCTTCTCTTATAAAACTTACATTTTAACAAGCATCTGTGGACAAGGTGCATGCAAATAAGTGCATCTAGAAGGTGTCTGGTGCTACTGAGAATTAAAAAGAAGACCAGGGGTGTGGCTCAGCGGAAGAGTGCTTGTCTAACATTTATGAGGCCCTGGGTTCAATTCCTACAAACACACACACACACACACACACACACACACACACACACAGAGCAAGATTTGAGCAGAGTCAGAAAGAAGTGCAGGGGTGAGCTATATAAAGCTGAAAGCAGCGCAAAGGAAAAATCACAGGGGCTCCCCAGTTATCGGTAGATGTTCCATGGCAGAACTACAAGGAGATCTTTAACAGGAATAAATATGGTCATGGTTTTAGAGTTGTTTTTTTTTTAAACTGCATTTGTTCAGAATCTAAGATCTATATAATCTATAGCTTAGGGACCACATGTGTAAAAAGAACTACATTTTGGTATGGTTCAGGCCAAGCTGCGGCAGCCCAAAAGTAACAACGGGGCCAGGCTGCGTTAACAGAGGCAGCAATAGAAGGAGATGTCTCTACTCCACAGTGGTCAGTACCGCCAAGGACCAGCGCAGCTCGGCTCAAAGGGAGGAGACCAGGATGGGGACAGATTCAAAACCAGATCCGTGCACAGTGTCAGAGGAATGGGTCCTCAGTTTCCCAAACCATAGAATATGGAGCTAAACTCTCTAGTGTCAGACGTCTATCATTGTAATTATGAACCATCTTAAACGCTACACAGACGGCTTAAATTGCCTGGTCCAGATGATAAAGTCCCTTGGAGTTCAGAAAGGGAAGAAAAACACCCGTAAGGAGCAGCGAGAAAGAAATAACAACACGCTCTATTTAACTAGTATGTACTATCAGCTCATTTGTTCCGTGGGCCCCCTTGTCCACTGTCACTTCTCAAGAGCTCATAGCGCCCAGTGTATAATGGGTACTAGGCAGGAATTTAAGTGACATAAATATTAGGCTTGTATCACATGTCACGAATGTTTACCTCCCTTTCACAGGTGGAGAAATGAAGGCATAGGGAGGATAAGAGACTTTGTCTCCAACCGCTCAGCTGCTAAGAAGTCTGTTCCAGGCCTGGACTTTGACCCCGGGGCTTCCTGCTTCTGGTATGGGCGCACTTCTTTCTGGTGTCCACAGAAGGCTTCCAGACCAAGTAAATGCTGCCCCCATGGCCCTCTAGTCTAAGAAGCAGCTTTCTCACCTGTGACTGTTTCCCACTCAACAGGCTCCTGTCATTTTTTGCGTGGGCTGCCTCCCATTTTGCCAGGTCTCGGTGGTAGAGGTCAAACACGCAGGGCGAACAGCCACTGTTGCAGCACTGGGAAGGCAAGGGTTCCACCGGCCGCAGCTGCAGCCAGGCATCCTCAGCATCCTCCTCCTCCCTCTTGTCCATAGTCGCGGGGCTTGGGCAGCCTGGGAGGGACAACTGTGTGCTCTTCCCAGAGCAGGTCAGGCTCTGTGAGGCCTCCAGCCCAGGCCCTGGTCCCCTACTGGTGGGGGAGAAGGAAAAACGGGTTATCCTCTATTTCTCACTTTCTCCCAAGGCGTGCAGGTGCCAGGCTCTGTGTAAGCACTGGGACAAGAATGAGTGAACCATGGAATCTGTCTGGTGAGGTGCACTTACCACTTACTACCACTGGTTTCCTCTGTGCAAAAGGAATCTTTTCATAATAGAGAAAAGTGTTTGGCTTCAGAAAACCTGGTTGTACTGCATGGGAACTCTATGACTTCAGAAGAGCTTAGCAGGCTGGGACCCTTATGCAGACTTCAAAAGAGTCTTATTCTTTTGGTGTTTTCTCACTGAGCCCAGCCCAGTACATGGAAGGCTTCCAGGGACTGGTGTGCGTTCGTTCACTCTACAGGTGTGGTGGGGGGCTGCTTATGTGGCTCAGAGGTGGAGCACTTGCCTAGCATGTGAAGTCCTGGGTTTAATTTCCAATGCTGCAAAACAAATGAACAAAAACAAAAAAGAAACTTCTAAACAAATATGGTGTGGGAGCCAAGCACAGGAATAGGTGCAGAGAGGTGACAGATAAACAGAGTAAGACAGGCCTTCCTCACAGAGCCTAGCAGCCAGCATAGTGTTCCAACAACCCAGTCCACTGAAATTGTGTGCTATGTACCAGGTATGTATCATGAGTGAGTGAGGTCTAGCCCCCTGTTTACACCCTTTTCTTACTCTGTGTGGTTCTGGGGTCTAAACGGAGAAAAAGGGACGAGTTCTGTTAACTGTAAACTGCTAAATAGTGTAAGAGCTAGTCCTATCACTCTCTGCCTTAAATTTACCTTTCCATGTTTTAAGAATCCCTGCTGTTTTACAAACTGGTGGAGAACTTGTCCCCGTTAGTCATGAATTTTTGTTCTTTTTTTTTTTTTGGCGGTACTGGAGATTGAACTCAGGATCCTGCGCCTGCTAGGCAGGCGCTTATTCCACTGAGCTATATCCCCAGCCCCTAGTCATGAATTTTAAAGATATGAGCCACATCTCTCCACTTCTGTTTTAGTGTACCAGGTGCCATCCGTAAGTCACATTCTGACAGATGTCAACTGCCTGGCTGCGTCTCAATCTCCATACCTTGGCTGAGAGGTCATCTTCCCTCAAGGCCTCCCTGAATGCGCCCCTTCGTTGCTCTCTGCCAGTCTTCTATTTGTTTTGCATTCGTTTGCTAAAAAACACGTTTATCATATGCCAGACACTGTTCTAGGTGCCCGGGACTCAGGAGAATCAAAAACCTCTGCACTCGTGGCGAGTCAAACAAGATCAAAATGGACAGCGTTAAATCTACAGAAAAGTATCCAGAGAGAAGACACAGGAAGTGGGTATTGTTTTCGTTGTCTCCTGCTAAACTCTAAACTCTACAGGTCACACGTTGTATTTCATAAAAGCACCCACAGCAGGGAGAAGCGGATGGTGAGGAAACTACCTAAGCCACCCACTCACTACGCGCTGAGCGCTGTCCCGGGGGCGTTAGTCTAGTCACTGTACTACTTTATTTTCACAGCGAGGGGCATTGGGTCTTGCCCTAGTGCAATGCCTTGAAGCATTCTGAGTTTAGCTGTGGAGTCCCGCGCTCTTCTTGTCCCGCCCTAGGACCTGCCGCGACCACTCACCTAAACTCAGCAAATGACCTCCCTGTAAGATCTTCCAGAGTTCCCTCCATACCCACCCCCGCGAAAGGGGAGCGCCTTCAGCGAGCCCCACCTATAAGGAAATGAGAACGGTTTGCGGGGTGGAGACAGGGCCAAGGTATCTTGACTGTGATTGGTTGAAGTGCCTGCCACTCACAAGACAAGCCTCGCCCCCCCAGCCCCTTTGGTTCCCGGCAGGCCTTGCGGGGGGCGGAAGATGGCGGCGTCCAGGTAGAGGTCTTGAGGAAACCTGATCGGAATGGCGTTGGCGTCTGGGCCCGCAAAGCGGGCCTTCCGTGGCTCCGGACAGCTCGGCTTTGGAGGCTATGGGATCCCGAGACGAGGGGCGTACGAATGGGGCGTGCGCTCTACGAGGAAACCTGGGCCTCCCCCCCTGGACAGGGTATATGAGATCCCCGGACTGGAGCCCATCACCTACGCTGGGAAGATGCACTTCATGCCCGGGCTGGCGCGGCCGGTGTTTCCGGCCTGGGACCGCGGCTGGAAGCACCCAAGGTTTCACCGCTCTCCTCCGATCCACGAGCAGCCGCTGTACAAGGAACAGCCTTGCTACATCTTCCACCAGCGTTGCCGTCTCCTCGAGGGTGAGACCCCACGATATAACCGAGGGGACCTTGTTCCTCTGCCCAGCACTGACCCCTGAAGACCCTCCGTGTCCTTAGGCAAAATATCGAAGCTCGGATTCTTGGCGAAATGGGGTCAAAGTGATAGCTGTCTTCTGAGAGTTGTCGGGAGTCGGTGGGGGCAGAGAGCGGGGCTCTCCTTTAAGGAGTAATAGGGGTTCACAGTGAAAAGACCTGGTTTCTAGGCCCCGCGCCGCTGTAACCCCCGGGGTGACTGTGGGCAAGTCCTGACTCTGCCGAGACTCCAGTTCTGTGGAATGAACGGTGTGGACTAGACAGTTGTCACCCTGAAGATTTGACCGTACACTTAAGAATAGAAGAGGAAATGATAGGGAAAGGAGACAGCCCAGGAGCAGGGTTTAACTTCCAGCCCTATTACCTCACTTCGCAGGCTTGCTAGTTGTAAGAAAAAGGAAGTGACTCTCCTACGGGTGCACCGTGGGTTAACGCTGAAGCAGGTCTGCAACTCCCATTTCCTAGGTGGTTGTCCTTTATCAAAGGTCAGAGGTGAGATGTTTTCAAGGAAAGGATCTGGGTCTCTCAGCCACTTCTGTTCCTCTGTCACTCTTAAGAACATGTTGAAATGGTAAGCCAAAATCAGAGTGTCTTTTTTGGACATTATCAGAAATTATTTTCCAGGTGTTATTGAGAATTCCTTTCCCCATCCCTCAATCTTCCCACCAAATGAGGATGGGAATGACATATCTTGAAAACAAAACAGTTGAGGTAAGTAGGAGTAGTATTTTCCAAGGGTAATTAGGAAACATGGAGCTCTGGCAGGATTTGGGAGTAAGAGTAATCTTAAATTCGCAAAAACTGAAATCAGTTGGCCAGTCTGTGAAGCTACTCAGTTCTGTTCCTGCCAGCTGTTTTTCCAGCTGTTGAACACTTGCAAGGTCCTCACAGGGTGCTGTGAAGGAACTCACAAGGCTCAGCACCCTGGAGTGACCCCTGTAACAGAATACCAAGTGGGTGAATACCCTAGCAGTATTTAGAAGTTAAAGATTGCATTCATTTAATAGGCTGAAAATGTATCCTATATCATATGCTTTCACCACTCACAGAGAGGTTTTATAAAGTCTGTAATGAAACTGCAAGGTACAGAAGCCTATTCAGACAGTGAAGAGATTGTGGACTTTAGGGTAAACAGACTCAGGTCAGCCCTCCAGCCCTGTCACTTTCAAGGTGTGTGATGGGAAGCAAAAATTCCTTGATCTCCGTTTTCTCCTTCATTTCATAAAATCCTATTCTAAATTGTAGATGAAGCTGCTGTCATAGGGTAGATGGTGCCATTCAGTAAAAGGCAACTCTGATTATTACATAGTATGTATTGTACTAGTGAAGCATAAAATATTAATGTTTTATCCATTTCTCAGTTTAAGGAACATTGGCAGTGGCAGCACTAAAATACAGTTTACCTGACTCCCAGTCCAGGGTTCTTTCTGCTACACCACCAAATGTAAACATTTCTAAACATTTATATTTCTAGTGTGATGTCCTAGGAGCCTTAAAGTAAAGTGTCTTGCCACTGTCTTGCTTGTTCATTTATTACCACAAGAGAAATTGCCTGAGGTGTTTCCTACAAAGACTCCATATTCCCAGACATAGCTTTTTGAATGAAGATGTATCCCAGAGTCAGAGTAGTGTTTTTCCAGCTGGGATAGATAGTAGCCTGCCATCCAAAGTAGTCACCAGCCCTCTGTAAACTTGTAGGCCGTAATCAGTGAAAAGAAAGGACACAGTACTAATTTTCATCTGACTGCAGAAGACTGGTGTATTTATTTATCAGAACTTAGTTTCTGGGGCCATGCCTCTTTTTCCTTTAGGGAAGTCAGATTTGGGTGCCACAGCCCATGCCACTGAAAGTAGCTAGGCTGTCTTTAGGTTTAGAGGGTCAGTCTAAATTGAACCTAGTTTAGTTTATACACCACTTTTTCCTTAAAGGTATTTTGGGGGACTTAAAAGTATTTTACAATACAAGCAGATTACATTAAGGATAGGTAAGGATTGGAGATTTAGCTCAGTGGTAGAGTACTTGCTGAGCAACAAATAATATACAGCTGGGATCAGCTAACTAGGCCAGCTCCCTATTTTTATAAATAAAGTTTTATTGATTACAACTATGTGCATGTGTTAATTATGGTTTGTGGCTGCTTTTGTGCTACACTGGCAAGGGTGGGTAGTTCTATTAGAGACTACTGAAAGTATTTACTGTCTGGTCCTTTAAGAGAATATTTATTGATCCCCAATATAGAGAAAAACATTTTCATTTATTCACTGTGTCCAACCTTTTTTTTTTAAGACAGGGTGTCATTATGTAGCTTAGGCCAGTCCTGAACTCGGTGTGTAGCCCATGCTGGCCTTGAACTTGTGTATGCCACCATGCAGGGGTGAAACTCAACCTTTTTGTACTAAGGCCAGCAAGAAGTTCAGAAGGTCTCAGGAAGCACTCTGAGTAACAAATAGAACAACATCCTTAGTATGATTCTTTTGACAAGTATAGCAGTGTGTTACATAGTGCTGCTTCATGTAAAAATCTGTTTATAAAATAGTTCCTTATAGACTATCGGGGTTCATTTAAATAAGGTGTGAAAAATTATTTGTAAGGAACCCAAACTGGGATCCTTAAATTATTCATGAAGACCTAGAAGTGATTCTCATTAATTCTAAAAGCTGCTTTTGCTTGATAAGGTAATATAGGTCTACTCCTAAACTCACATTTAATAGATGAGGTGTGTTGGGCTTTTTTAGTTGGAGTTGGCGAATGGATTCACAGGAGGAATCTTTTTTGGGTGAGGGCAGGATCTCACTATGTCGTTCAGGCTGGCCTGGAACTCACTGTGTAGTCCATGCTGGCTTCAAACTCCCAATATTCCATCTGCCTCAGCCTACTGAGTGCTGGAATGGCAGGCATGAGTCACCATGTGTGGCCTCATAGGAATTTTTGGCATCCATCATGTAGTCCCATAGTCTCCAGTTTTCTGCCTCCTGCAGAATTCAGACATATGACCTCAGCTGTCTTAGCTCCTGTTTGAATGTGGCAAGTGCCTAATACCTCAGCTGACTAAGTGAAATAGGTGGTCATTTGAAGTTGAGTGGAAATCTAATTTCCCTGGCTTCTAGTTATTCTGATGCTGTCCACGTAGGTGTTCTGAAACAAATTCAGGCCTCTCTTGAAGCAGCCTTTTCTACATAATGCTGTCTGGCCAATGTGAGCCTCTCTTAATCAGCTTCTCCTTTTGTTGTTTTATGCTGATTACCCTGAAGGAGTGAAGCAGGCTCTCTGGCTTACCAAGAGCAAGTTAATAGAAGGCCTTCCTGAGAAAGTTCTCAGCCTTGTTGATGACCCGCAGAACCACATAGAGAACCAAGATGAGCGTGTTCTGAACGTTATCTCTCACGCCCGTCTCTGGCATTCCACAGAGGACATCCCCAAGAGAGAGACCTACTGGTAAGTGTCCCCTGAGTAAATATGACTTCTAACTGATGGGTCTTGGAGTCAGCCTGTTCCTTAAGCCCCCAAATGTCTTATCTTTTCTCCAAGCCCAATCATTGTGGACAACCTGATTCAGCTGTGTAAATCCCAGATTCTCAAGTACCCATCTCTGTCCAGGCGGATTTGTGCCAAAGACTACTCATTATCTGCCACGTGGAGTCGAGGTGGGTCATCTTGTACAGCAGAAAGTCTTTATCTGTTTCTTTACATTTTTACTCTGCGCTCTGCCACCACATCCTTCTGCCCAAGTATTTCTCTGCTCTTTCATGACCTGGTTTTTTAGGGTCAGATACATCATCAGTATCATTAGTTACAGCTGTGCCTTTTAATTTTTAATCAGTTTCTGAGATTGTTGATTCAATCATTAACAGCCAACCAGGTGCCACAGTGAGCTTGGGAGTGCCTAAACGCTAAAGATAAGGAAATAAAGCATACTGAATTCTTCACTTTTCCAAATCCATGCTGAACATTAGCTACTATAGTAGCCTTGCTACAGTGCAAATCTTTGTGTGTCTTCCTCAGTTCAAACCCCTGCCATCTCCCAGGAGCTGAAACCACTTACATAGTATAAAAGGCTGTCTGATCTAGCCTAATCTGTCTAGTCTCATCCCCTCCTCTAGTGCCCTGTCTCCCATCCTCAAACCTAAGTTAGCCCTGGCAACCTTACCATTTGGAATGCTCTTTTGTGTTTCTTCCTGTGACCAGATTGTGCTTGATTGCAAGACTCAGCTCTAGCCCCTTCCCTTGGGAGTCCAGGCTGGCTTTGCTCTCCCCAGGTGCTCCGTATGCCCCCATAACGCGTATCACACTCTGCTGCAACTGCCCAGTGGCTTCTCTGCTTCCCTGAGCTTTCTGTGAGCTCCTGATGGCAGGGCCATGTCTTACTCCTTTTGTCCGCAGTGTCTCACAGGTCATGGCACACAGTGGGAACTGCCTGTAGGGTTGGTAAATACCAGCTCTCTGACGTTGCAGGGATGTCAGAGGACACAGGTGCTCTTGGGAGTGGAGTCCTAGAAACCAGCTATGGAGTGATTTGGGACTTCAGGGCATCTGTTTGGTCGGATTTCTCCAGTTCGCCCCTTTGCGTATGGACTTCCTGGCAAGGAGTCAGCCTTACAGAGGCAGTGACACCACTAAGGAAATTAGCACACCTCATTAATGGAGGAGCCCTTTTTGGCCCATCATCAAGTATCACCTCTAATTAAACTGCCCCGTTTGGAGCTGTCATTGGAGGAGGGCTGTGGAAGGAATTGAATCAGTAACCACATTAGAGGTCTGTGGGGAGAATGTAAAACCCAAGGTTAGGAGAGGTCCAGGCACGTTTATGTTCCTTGCACATTAATATGTGAGGAAACAGGAAATGCTTTGGAAGCTAATCTTGAGGTGTGATGATGATGTATTTTAATAAGCACACCAAGGTTTATCAGTCCACAGATGTTAGGTCTGTTTTTTACCCAGTAAGGGAGGTTGTGCACTAATTAAATGGCAGTATTGTTGACCAAACTGAGTTTTAGTCTTACAAGACCACACTTAACTAGGCATGGTGGCCTACGACTATAATCTCAGCATTCCAGAGGCTGAGACAGGAGGATCACTGTGAGTTCGAGGCCAGCTGGGCTATGTTGTGAGTTCAAGGCCAGCCTGAACTACATAGTGAAATCCTATGTCAGAGAAAGAAAAGAAAACCAGGCTTGACCCATTATGTCCAAAGTATGAGCTGGCTTATTTCTGCAGAGTAAAGTGTGTCTCCGTGGAGGCCTACAGGCCATGCTCAAGGAACCTTACCGGGTGCATTTTGTCTGCTGGTGGCCTGTAGCCTCCTGCGGGGACCCGGAGAGACAGCCATTCCCGGTCACTGTGTGGTGAGCCTCGAGCTTGTTTCTGCAGGCCGCCTGCAGCTCTGTGACATGTATGTGCATCTGACCTGCACAAGGCTTTGGTCCATTGTCCACCCCCAGCCCCTGCTGGGTCACGTGCCCTCTCCTCTTGTCCCAGTGCATCTCCCTGTCCCACCTTCCCGGCCGTGCCATGCTGTGGCCATGTGGGTATGTTTCCCCGGCATGCCAGTGTTACTCCCCTTCACGTGAACACTTTTCTCCTTCCCTTGCCTGGCAGATGTCAACCTCGTGGGTTTTCAGCCAGAACAGGGTTGTTCTCTAGGCGACATGTGGAATTATCTGGAAAGATTTTTATTATTGTGCCTTGGATCGGAAGGCCGTTACAGGTTAAAGCCAGGGCTGCTGCCACATACCTTACAGTGCATAGGACAGCTCCCCTTACCCAAAAATTACCTGGTCTGAAGTGTGGATAGTGCCTGGGTTGAGAAACCCTGCTCTTTCCATCTTTATTTTTTTTCCCCCAATACTAGAGATTGTACCCAGGGAGCAATGAACTATATTCCTAGCTCCTTCTGTTTTTATTTTGAGATAGGGTCTGGCTAAGTTGTCTAGGCTGGCCTCAAACTTGAGAGTGTCCTGCCTCAGCTTTCTGAGTAGCTGGGGTTGTAGGCATGTGCCGCAGGGCCTGGTCAGATGTGCCCCCCAGGACCCCCAGAGAAGGCCCTTCTTCTCACTGGAGCTCTATCTGAGTCTGGTTCCTACTTGTTGCTGTAGCATTTGTCTCCTGGTGAGCACCGTGAGGGCAGAGAGCGGCTCCTTTGTGTCGGGTCCCTTGCTTAGAGCTGGTACTCAGGAAGACTTGTGTGGGGCAGCTCAGACCCCAGGGATCCCTAGGCCTCAGGTAACACAGGGAGAAGAGTACACTGCCTCATCTCTGTCCCTAGCACCCCTGGACTGACATCCTGCCCCTGAGTCCTGAGTTTGGGGCTAGGCCAGTCATCTAAAAAGGCCGTCACAGACCTGAGGTGCAGGGGCGCCGAAAGCCCCAGATTCTGCTGAGCTGAGGAAAACTTGAGGCCAGGTGGGACTGATCATCTTTTCCCCCTTTTAGAGTCTGCTCTCCTTCAGGTCCGAGGTACTAGTGGCACCCGACTGAGCGCCAAGGATCCTCTGCCCCCCATTGCCTCCAAAGAGGAGGTTGGAGCCACTCAGAATCACGTTCTGGAGACCTTCTACCCCATATCCCCTATGATTGATCTTCAAGAGTGCAATGTGTATGATGTGAAGAACGACACAGGTAAGAAGCAAAGCCTGTTATTTTTACTCTGTGTGCAGACGAGGGACATGTTTTTTCTGAAGGGAAAGGATGTTCTGAGAACTTAGCAGGTGCCAAGCACTTTGTGTTCTAGGATCTGTATGGCCAGCAGCTTGATCGACAGATGCTGTTATCAAGGAGACGGTGGCTCCGGGAGGGAGCAGTTTGCTCAAAGGCTGACTTTACATTGGAGCCCTAAGAAGTAACTTTGTGACATCAGAGTTTAAATGGTGGCTTGAGGGGCTTCTGATCAAGGCCGCTCCTTTATTTATAGGTCCTGTGAGCCCTGTACCCTCTGCTTTTCTCCACAGCCCTTGGATAGGGCTGTGTGACTAAATTTCCTCCCACGGAGCTCCACTGTCGGCCAGGAAGGAGCTGCTTAGCACACCTCTCCCTCTTGAGCTGTAGGCTTCCTCCTAACCCTCTCCTGCCTCGCTGCTACGCGCCCTGACTGGTCAGTGTGACCTGGCTGTTTTCTCTCCATTCCTTCTAGCTCATAGTTCCAGGACAGCCTTTCCAAAACAGCAGCTTAACCTTCCGTCCCTCCATGCCACCGCCCGCTGCCTGTGGGTATGGCAGGTTCTCCTTACCTCCCCCGTGACAGCTTTCACAACTGCCTCTTCTGTCTCCAGCCTCATGTTTGCTGCCCCCTCTCCCCCTTCAGCTGTTCTTGAACTTCACGCTTTTCCTCTCCACTGGGCTTTGCACATCTCTTCCCTGTGCTGCACTCTGGTCCCTTTGTCCTCTGTTGCTTGCTGCTTGCCAACTCCTCACTTCCTCCCAGGAAAGCGGTGCTCTGTCTCATTAGGGGCCCTGTGTCTGTCTCCCCACAGCACCCCGAGTCACCTTGGATCTAGATGTGATCTCTTCCTTCTGCCCCCCCTCTGGACTGAGCTCCCAGAGATGGTGGCAGGCTCAGCTTGGGCCCTGCTCCTGGCTCCTGGCTTAGAGCCTAGCACCAAGTAAGTGCTGAGCAGTAGAGCAGCCCTGAGGAACGAGGCCCGCAGGAAAGCTGCTTCCTTGGGCTAGTGTCCTCTGGGGGACTTCAGAGCCTGTACTTCCCAGCCTCTTTCTCCTCCTCCTCTCACCCTGTTCACTGGTCCTGGTCACCCACTGTAGAAGCACCATCCTCCTCAGGGTCTACAGCGAAGGACAGTCAGGGTTTGCAGGGTTGTGGCTGAGGGACACCTGCTCAGCTTTGATGACTTGTGAGGTCTGAGGCAAGTTGTCATTACTGATGCTAAAGTTCTGAGTCTTGCAAATGATCGGTGCTCTTTGAGTAGGCACTGCAGCCCTCTGGTTACCCATCTCCTAATGTCACTGTCGTCCAGGTGCTTGACTGAGAGAAAGGCTGGTGTTAGAGTGAGCGTGGCAGAAGCGCCTGTCATAGGTTGGCAGCCATCCTCTGTGAAGAGCCAAATGGCAACCACTGTAGGTTTCCCAGGCCACATGTGGTCTCTCGCAGCTACCAGGAGACATGAAAGTGAATGATACGTGACATAAGAAACAGCATTTATGAACGTAGGTGGCAGGCAGGGTGGGGCCATAGCCAAAGTCTCCCACAACACAACAAGAGGGTAGCCTGCCCTTAGGTAATGTGAGATTCTGCGCAGCCTGGCTTATCACCTATGGATCTGTCTCGCAGGGTTCCAGGAGGGCTATCCCTACCCGCATCCCCACACCCTGTATTTCCTGGAGACAGCCAACTTGCAGCCACACCGCTTTCATCCAGAGCAGTTGCGGGCCAAGATGATCCTGTTTGCTTTCGGCAATGCCCTGGCACAGGCGCGGCTCCTCTATGGGGTACGTATGTGCTGGGCTGCTCTGCTGTGTTGGTCTCCTGCCTTAGGGACGTTGCTCAGAGCATGAAAGGGGTGTGGAGGATCTTAGGGAGACAGGCTCCCAGGACCTTGTGGAGATGCACTTACCTCTGTGGGGCCAGCTGCTCACTGCTCACCTCTGGGTTTCCCAGACACAGGCCACAGGATGGCAGTGGGCCCTGTTTCCAGATTATGCCACGGGGTCACGTGGAGCTCAGCAGCAGTGAGTGGTGGGTGAGGGTGACACGGCGTCACCCACGCCGAAGCCTTAGTTTCTGGTGCTCAGTGCGCTGCCCTGCACTGCAGTGTCTCAGTCAAGCATGGCCCCGTTGGCAGCAGTGTCCTGGACCCTCCTGCCGGCCCAGACAGGCTCCTAGGGACCTGGGATGCTGCTGGGTGGTGCCTCAGTCCCGGACAGGGGCCCAGGACCTGGGTGGTACAGAGTGGAGGCCGAGCGGTTGTTCCAGTGGCTGTGGGGGAAGCCTGTCCCAGGCACAAAGGCCTCCACGGAAGGGAGAGCCATATAGGAGCCTTCAGCAGGCCTGGGGGAGGCCAGCTTGGGGGAGGGCGCTGAAGTGCCGCTGGGAGCCTCAGGGTGTCCGAAAGTGGGAGGAAATTCTTGCCACAGTGTTTCCATCCTCCTTGGTGTGGCACTAGGCAGGGTTGGGAGATGTAGTCAGTGGTGGGAGTAGACTGGGCCTTGCCTGTTTGAGGCGTCTACTGTGTCCTAGGCATTGATCAGGGTTCTTCATACTAGTGGTTTTCAGAACGTAAGAGCCTCATCTGGGAGCGTGTTGGAAATGCAGATACCCAGGCCGACCGCATCAGAGGACTTGGGCTTTTGCTTAGCACTCAGTGTTTAAACAAGGCCCCCTGCTAGATAAAGCTGATACAACCTCCAGCTTGAAAACTCTGCACTAAAATTTGAGGACCACTGCCTGATTTACTCCTAGGAACAATCCCATGTGGCAGATGCAGTAGGCTTCACTTTGCACACGAGGAGATGGGGGCCCAGAGAGGCTAAGTAACTTGCTAAAGGTCACACAGCTAAGAGATTAGCAGGTTGCTTGGGAGGATAGCTGGGTGGAAGAGTACTTGCTTAGATCCAATCCCCAGTATAGGATTAGGGGTCATTAGCAGCTGCACATCTTTTTATGACCTGTGTCTTTCTGATCCTCAGAAGGCCAGCTTTATTCCTGTTCTCTTACACTTTGTAAAGGCTGTGGAAGCTTAGAATCTGCCAGAAATCCCACAGCTACTGAGTGGGGAAGCAAGAATCCCACCATCTTTAAAGAGTGTGCTGCCTCTCAGCTTGGGCAGTGGGAGGACGTGGTCACAGGCCATACCTGGGGCCCGGGGCTCACTGTAGCTTCTGTGCTAGCATTGCCAGCACAGCCTGGGTAGCAGTGCAGCCACTAATTGCCACCCAGTTGGGTAGGAAAGGAGGCCTCCTCTACCCCCTCTAGGTACAGTTTGTTCCTGGGGATGTGAAGTTGAGTAATTATGGGAAGAGTCTCCATGTAAAAGGTAAAATTGCTGAGAAATTTATGTACTACCTGCAGTTTTATTGATCGGTAGAGGAGATAAGAGTCAATACAGAATTCTCAGCTAACACTTACAGGTACTTTTCTTTTTATTTATCTTTCATGCAGCTAAGGACAGGTATTTCTAAGGCCAGCAGTCCTGGTGTGACCCATGCTGAGGTCTGCCATTAGTTATGCCTAACTCAGATCAACCCTGGAGGGGAGGTGGCAGTAGCATTTTGAATCAGCGATGCCCTGCTTCACGGGGCCTGTACTTTCGGTCTTTGTCTAAAAAGTAGCCTTCACCTAGCTGGATTGCTGCGAAGTCTCTATACGTTGACCAGGTGATTTATCATCCAAACAGGGATACTACTGAGAAGAAGAGGTACTGCTGTCAGATTGTCAGGATACCAGGGACCAGCCAGAACAGTAGGGCTTTAAGTGATATGACTAACTTTGAGCCTAGGTTTGATCCTGGCTCATACCTCATGGGTGACCTTGAGCAAGTTATGCCACCTCTACGGACCTCATTTTCCTTATGTTAAGTGGAAATGTGCCTCTAGATTCATGAGAGTGGAAATCCTGGCGAGATGCCTGTGCCCAGGACACCTTCAGTGTGTGCTCTCAGTGTGACTGCGAGGTGCCGCTAGCTGAAAGACTTGGCTGATGAAATCCTGGGCCACATGGCTTCAGTGGACAATGCAGTAACGTGGCCTGTTCCGAGTTGCAGTCACAGCGTGAAGCCCAAGCACCTGGTGGCTGGTGTAGACAGTCTCGGATGTGGGGCACTTGGGAGCAAGGTGTCAGAGCTACTTGGGTTCCGGTGACGCATATCGTTGTGACTTCTGACAAGTCATTTTACCTGGGCAAATCTGTTTCCCCGTCTATCAATGGAATGAGAACTGAGTGGCAGATATTTGATAGTTGATGTCACTGTTGTTGCCTTGAACTTGCAAGGTTGTCATTAACCTCCCAGCTCGCCTGCCCAACCTCTGTGGCCAGGACCTGCCTTGTAGTGGTGGGAACTCAGTTTCGTG
The DNA here is from genome assembly GCA_004027595.1 of Dinomys branickii. Classification (NCBI taxonomy): domain Eukaryota; kingdom Metazoa; phylum Chordata; class Mammalia; order Rodentia; family Dinomyidae; genus Dinomys; species Dinomys branickii. The sequence continues at coordinate 63,380 of PVLD010003324.1, read as the reverse complement.
TGCTCAAGTTGAACCATGCAGCTTCCTGGGGCTGTGAGGCGCAGCCAGGTGAAGCTGTGCGATGGGAGCAAATGGGTGGTAGGGCAGAGCGAGAGGCCGCCTGGTCAGCGCTGCTCCTCGCGCTCCGTGGTTTCCGAGTTTTTACTCTTCCTCTCAGAATGACAGCAGGGTCTTGGAGCGGCCCGTGGTTGTGCAGAGCGTCGGCACGGATGGACGTGTTTTCCAGTTCCTGGTGCTGCAGCTGAACACCACGGACCTGGCCTCCGATGAGGGCGTCAAGAACCTGGTCTGGGCGGACTCGGACCGGCTCCTCTATCGGCGCTTCTGGTGTCGCCCAGCGGTCAGAAGGGGGGCGGCGGTGGTGAGCGCAGCTGTCCCCCGCCGGCTGCTTGGCTCTGGGGGGCTGCAGACGCTGAGGGAGGAGGGCCCCAGCGGCGCTGCCCAGTCTGGCACACCGGGGCCGGGGTGTGATGGGCGAGGCTGCTGCTGGGCAGCGCCTAGCGGTGTCCCGAGGGGCCTAATCGTAGCTGCTAAGTGGAGTTGTGGGGCCTTTGAACACTGTCCTCATCACCTCTACGACCCGCCCCTCGGCATGGCAGCGCCGTGTCTTTTCCCAGACCCGGCCCCTGTCAGTGTGAGCGCGCCAGCCTGCTCCGCCGCTCTCTTCTTACTCTCCTTCCCTCCCTGTCTTCAGGTCCTCTCCCTCCAGCCTCCTCCTCGCAGAATTTGAACTCAGCACTGGGCCTGTGGTCGGTTGGCTCCCACTTCGCCTTGCAGCTGCAGCTACTGCTGTCACACCACTGCCCTGAGGCTGGGCTGCAGCCCAGCCCTCGCCCTGCTGCCCTCATTCGCACCCTCCACAGTTGCATGTGCTGCTCTCTGAGGCGTCCCTGTTTCTCTTTCTGGTCCATTCCTGCCCTCCCATGTGTGCAAGCCAGCGAGCTAGTAATTTTCCCCACTTTGTAACTACTTTCCCCACTCTGCAGTGGGGTCTGTCGCCTTTGCTTCTATCCGAGCACGTGTCAGCTCTTTGAGGAACAGATTCATACACTGCTGCCGCCCCAGGCATCCGGTGCGTGATGTGGTGTGAGCTGGGCGTCGCTGTCCCTGGGACTGCAGGCAGCAGAGGCTTGTCCTGCAGCAGCACTGAGGGCTTAGGGAGGGGCTATGCCAGCTGATGACCTCAGGAGTGCTTTCTGGCCTCCTGGCAACTGTCCCTCACGGTGTCCTCAGTGCCAGCTGCTCAGGACTCTTGGTGCTCCAGAGGGAGCACAGGAAAGGGAATGATCATCCAGATACTGCAGACAGACTCGCAACCAACTGATTTTAATTACTACTGTTAAACCTAGTGTAGGGTTCTCATGGGCTCTATTCTTTCCAGGAGCCAGTTGGGCCAGTTGATTTCCAGCCAGAGACCTTCAGGAAGTTCTTAGCCCTGTACCTGCATGGCGCTGCGTAAGAAAGGACGTTCTGAGCCCTAACGCCTCTCCCTCTGAGGAGCCTGCATCCTGAGCGGTGCCTGTCGCCTCTGTGCCCACTCAGCCTGGTGCTTTTCTTGGCAATAAACCAGCCCTTGGCTGCACTGGATCTATGTGGGTGTGAGTGCGGTGCCACGTTGTCCCTGCACAACTGCAGGTCGTGGGTCTGTCCTGCAGCAGCCCACATCGTGACCTGGGTGAGTTCATTCTGAGTTTCAGTTTCTTCACCTGAAACTGGGCCAGTGTGACCTTTAAGACTGTCTCGCACGGATGCCCCACAGTGTCAAGCTCTTGCCGGACTGCACACATCGTACAGCACCCCATGGTGCCTGTGGGGATCTGAGCAGAGTATTCAGGGCAGATCCCTCACTAGTTTCCTGCACCCCAGGTCACATGGCCTGTGCTTATTCCAGTGTCATCAGGTCCTGGCCAGGCACTTTGGCATCCTGTTTGTCTTCACATGGCTTCAGAGTGAGGGCGCATGCACCATCTCAAGTCAGGAAAGTCTCCACAGCCTGGTAGGTGTGAAGCTCCAAGGGCCTTGTGCAAGGTGAGGGTCATTCTCCAGGGGCTGTTTGGAGGCACAGCATGGCCAGCTCCTCCAGACTGTAGACACCCCACCTTGGTCTCCAAGGGTTTCCTCCCCAGCAAGACCACACTGGAGCCGCAGAACAAGTTGGGGCTGGGGAGCAAACCTGAGGCTCCCTACTGCAAACCTTGAGGGGCAGCGCAACCACCAGCACCCATTTTCAAGTTCTGTACCTACCATCTGCTTGCTGGGATCTGCGCACACAGAGGGAGCCATAGTCCCTTCCCTGGGAGCTGTCTGCTTGGCCACTGATGGCAGCCAGGCCCCTCATAAAGGCCACCTCTTTCCCCACACTTGAGCACTTGCTCACAGGTGACAGCATGCAATGGGGAGAGCTGTGCCTGAACATGTCTTGGGGTGACTACTCATCGTTTTGAGGGCTGTGTGGAGCACCTGATTCTGGGGAAAAGGACAACTCATAGTCCCTGGCTTAGAGGAGGCCACTGGGGACCCCAGGAGATACCACAGCCTACAAGGCATTCTGAAAGGGCGTTTGAGCTGGGTTCCACAGGGTAAGCAGGAAGTGAGGGCAAATCCCCAGGTGGGCAAAACTCCAGAGCTGTGCATAGTTGGGGCATGAAGTACAGAGGCGAGAGAGGCCCACGTAAGACTGTGTATGGGCCTGGCCCCAGGGCGCCTCCTAGCTGAAGCGCTGCCTCTCACACCACTTTACTGCACTTGGCCCCTGGCTCTCCTCCGCGGCCAGTTTCCTGGGTTTCTGATCAGAGACTTTCAGGGAGTTCTTAGCCCTGTACCTGCACGGCGCTGCATAAGAGGACGTTCTGGGCCCTAACGCCTCTCCCTCTGAGGAGCCTGCAGAGGGAGAGCCTGAGGGCCTAGGTCTTCACGCAGCTGCTCTGAGGCTTCTGGGGCCACCCCATGCCACCAGATGCAGTGACCCGCCAGGTCACTCCAACCCAGACCTGCACACTGACATCTTTGTTGGAGATCTCATCAGTGCCTCAGTTTACTTGCCCAAATGAGTCTCCCCCTGCTGCCCCCACCCTTGCGGAAGGCACGGCCATACTTCTGAGGCTATACTCCATGGTCCTGTGTTGTACCAAGAGCTGCTCAGCCCGTCTGCAAGGACTCGGGGAGAGGAAAGTCTGGAGGCTCAGAAACGAGCTGTGTCCACTGGCGGGACAGACCAAGGCAGGGAACCCAGAGGTGGCTGGATGTCAGACAGTAGCTGCCAAGGGCTTGGGCTTCACGGAGGGAAGGGCCAGCACGGGTGGCTTGATGGACCTTTACTTCCTGTGCCCCTGCCCTTGTATGGTTCATTTCCCACCCCAGCCCCCATTCTAAGCCCGTGTATGGGTCCAGTCAGCGCAGGCCCGCAGAGCAGGGCCCACCACCTTCACCCCTTTTGTGAGCTGTATATACGCTGCCGCTCTTGAGGCGGCGAAAGGGGCTGAGCCACCTGCCCCTCTACTGCACTGCTCCTCTGCCCCCCTGCCCAGTCCCAGTATCCAAGCTCTGGGCCGCCCTAGGCCCTGTCTTCTGGAGTCCGTGGAATCTTAGGGCAGCACCAACACCACCATGGGGGCTTGGGTGGGTTTCCTGAGGTCACCCAGGGAGGCAGGCTGAGAGGCCACAGCCGCAGCAGGAACAAACTCAGTTTTATCAGCTGCAACAGCAGCCGGTCTGCCTCAGGCTCTCCTTTCCCAGCAGAGTGGGATGGGGGTACTGCTTCTAGGGAGGGGCAGGAGGGGCCCTGCCTGCCTCTGGGGCCCAGGCTGGCCATCCCCCAGAACTGGGGGCCTTGTGGAGGTGAGGACCAGAGGGAAGCAGTAGCCATGCTGGGCCCTGCTACAGGAGCCATGGGCTGGGCTATTCCACCCTGCCCAGGTGAGCTGAAGCCCTTGCTTGAGGAGGGCTGGTCAGGACTCCCCTCCTCTGGGATGCTCATGCTGGCTCAGTGCAGAGCCTGGGCTTCCCCAGCATCTCTTAGGCTGGGGCTGGGCAGTGAGGACATTTGGGGAAACAAGAATCAGTCCTGTCCAAAGGCCTGGTCTCAGAGAAGCCAACCAAGCAAGCCCTTCCAGGGCCACCTGTGTTGTGAAGGGAACTAGGAGGCCCCTGGAGGACCCAGCTGGCAGGTGTGGCTTCTTCCAGGGGGCCCCTCATTCTCTATCGATGCCCCCATGGCCCAGCTGCAGGAACACAGGTGGCATAGGCCCTAAGTGCATGTGCCTTCCTCCCCAGCTCCTGGGTGTGCAGAAGGCGCACAAGGCCAGGGGGCAGACATAGCCAGAGTCTCACCTGTCCAATGGGGATGTCCGCAATGGCTCCAAAATGTCTACACCAAGGAAAAGCCTGAGGAAACCTGTTCCTGGTGAGGCCAGGATCAGGTGGAGTTCCAGATCCCATCCCAGACACACCTCCCCCACCCCCACCCCGCAAATAAGCAGCAGCATCACCAGCAGCAAACCCTGGGTTTTACTGCATGCCAAGTTGACAGCTGTTCCCAACCCCACGAGGCAGGTAAGCCACTGCCCCACTTAGAGGAGGAAACAGGCAGAGGCGTAAATTAACCAGCCAAGGCCACCTAGCAGGTAGTGGCAAAGATCTGGTCTGGTGCTCTGCAGCCTGGACACCCTCCCTGCACTGCCTTCTCCCACGTCTGGAACAAGGTTCCCAGCACTCTGGCCCTGCTTTTTAAACCGTAGCCCCAGCTGCTCACCTTGCCCCTGCCCTCAGCCTCTCTTGCCTGTGTGGCAGCTGGGAATGGCTACACCCAGCACTTTCTCTACATTCCAGCTCAGTCTGCTATTCTGCAAATCTTTCAAGGCTCTCCAATGCTTTGAAAGTAAACAAAAACAGCCCCGCAGTGGCTCAGCACGGAGTGCTCCCTGAGGGGAGGAGTCACGGGGTCAGCCTAGGGCCATCCTGACCCGTTAACTCCCACAGAAAGCACAGCAGCAGGAAGCTCTACTTCCAGAACCACAGAGCTGGGCACGATGGCACACTCCCAGAATGCTGGCATGGGAGCCTGAGGCAGGAAGTTCAGGCCCAGCCTGAGTAACTTTGTGAGCTGCTGTCTCAAAATAAATCTATGGGGAGGGATCGTGGGGCTGTAGTTCAACACAAAGGCCCTGGGATCAGACCCTAGTGTATGGGGTGAGAAGGGGAGACGTAATGGGGAACTGTTTGCAAGACTTGAGAAATGGAACCTGGCTCTCAGACTATTCGAAGCAAGATCCATGCCCTCATGCCTCCCAGCGTACCTTCCCCAAAGGCCTGTGACTCTCCATAAAAATTCGGACCAAGCTTGCCCAGGGATAAGGCAGACACCAGAAACAAAAAACAGAATCTTGTTCATGCCAGCAACAAACACTTGGTGCCCAGAGTCATTCTGTGATCAGTGTAATAAATTCCAACCCACGTTCCCCAAACATGTCAGGAAGGGCTGCGGAAAAAAGATGTCCCTTTAATAAAACGTTATCAACATATATCGTACACAAACTACAATGTATCATAATTACTTTTTTTTCCTCTCATAATTCAGAACCAGACTACAAGGTAAGAAAAAACACAGAAACAGCTACAATGTTCCCAATAATCCGCACGAGGTCTTTTTTCAGGCAGATGGTATCTCACATAATATGATATACATGGATCAGAAAGGGGCGGTAATAAAACAAAGACCAGCTACGGGGGGAGGGAGGAGGAGGAGGGGGGAGTGTAAATGTACAAAGAATTTGGTGCCTTCCAGGGTGAGACACAAAGGTTTCCTGGGGGTGAGGTGTCACGAGTCATCCCTCCTAGGAGGGGAGAGGCTCCACCCTCGGTTCGTGGGTTTTTTAAAATAAAAACAGGACTGGAAACAGCATGTCCATTTGGTTTCTGGTGCTTCCCCCACCCCACAGCTACGCTGAAGTCTCCCGTCCAGTTCCGAGCATTTACAGAGCAGTTCTGGTCAACAGCCCGTCTTTGAAAAAGGAGGGCAAATAAAGACAGGAGAAAAAGGAGGAAAAAAGAGAAAACTCAGTTCCAACCCACCCGCCTGTGCACACGGCGACAATGCAGGATCTCAGGCCCAGAACGCAGAGGTCGTGGTTTCCAAGCCCCAGGTCATAGCCATCCTGTTGGTGGTGGCCTCTCCTGCTCTGCTCAGGGCCACCACCCGGCGGGCAGGATTCTCGCTGGGAGGCCGGGGCAGGGCTGTGGAGGCCTGGAGACGGCGGCCAGGAAGGAGGCCCAGGAGGCAGAGGAGGCTGTCCTGGGGACACAGTGCATGCGCCGGTCAGGTCACAGCAGCAGCGGCCGGGAGTCGTGGAGGGGGTCGGTCATGGGCCACAGGATGGGCTGTGTCCAGAGGTCCAGGTGCGCTGTTGTTGCCAGCAAGGCCAAAACAAAGCAGGTTCCTGTCCGCCCTTGCCTGTCCCACAAACCAAAATCCCCAAGCAGAGAAGGGCGACTTCCTTTCGTTTGCTTCCCCAAAAAGCTTTTTTAAAGAAACTATGGATTGTAAACTGTCCAGTTCATTATTACTATTTTTAGATGGCTACAAAGACAGAATGGCATCTCACACCTAGACTAGCTTCCCTGGTGGCAGGGCTTGGGGATAGACAGACAGCAGGGCTTGTGGTTTCTTCTTTTTTCCTTTTCTTTTTTTTTTTTTAAAGAAAGCAAAGAGGTTGGCTGAGGTTGGGGGGCTTGCTAGAAGCTTCCATTTAAAAAACAATTTTTCCCAAAGAAATCCCTCCTGAAAACAAATTAAAAAAAAAAAAAAAAAACTCCCAGCAACGGTAAAACCCCAAACAAACAAACAAAAAAACAACAAAAAAGTGTCATGTACAGAAAAGGTCCTTTTGGGAAAGGGCAAGGGGTGGGGGTTTTCCAGGTCATTGACTTGAAATATATTTTTGAGTTTTGTCCTTCATGTTTTATGGAATAAAAAGTTCAGCCTTTTTATTGCATGAAACTAAAATTGGGGAAGGTGGGCTGTGGAGGAGAGGGTTGAGGAGGGTGGGGAGGCGCCCTCCCCAGCTCCTGGTAATGACACCTCACTTCTTGCATAATTCCTGGTATCTTCCCGCCTGCAAGGCTGGCTCTCTCAGCTTCCTGGAGAAGGGGGTCACACACTCATCGTCATGCTTGGAGAATACTAGAGGGGAGAAGCAGAGGGGAAAGATGTCACATGCAGGCCACAGGTGCACAGAGCTCAAGAGCGCAGGCGGAGGGTGCAGAGTGGCACTCTGGACGAGGGGCTGGAGGACCAGGGTGCAGACACACAGAAGGAAGCGTGACGGGACCAGCCAGGAGCGGTGGCAGCCCCTGCGGCTTCCCCAGCCCGTCCCCCTCCAAATCAGTCCTGCAAGCTGGGACTGAACGACCTGGGCTCTCAAAGGCCACTTGCTTCAAAGGAGCATGCACAGGAGCCCACTGCAGAAAAGCTGATAGCACCCGGCATGGGGAGCTGGCCAGAATCCCTGGTGGTGTGAGCCTCCCTCCCAGGGCCATGGTGCCCCTCTCGGCCCAGGGCATCCAGCCCAGGGGGTCCAGACATGCTACCACCAGGCAGACTTGGAGGCAGGGGCCAGGGCTCTGCGCTAGGTGTGGAAAAACTACCAGGGTGAAACACCTACAGGATGGCTGCCAGACCACCTACTCTGTGACCAGGCTCTGGCCACAAGGCCCCCGGCCCACCAGGCAGAGGTCCTGGGCCCTGGAGAGGAGGAGGACCCAGGGGAGAGGAGCATGAAGGGCAGCAGAGCTTACATTGTCATTCTGGAAGGAGTGGAGGAAGTTCCCTCCCAGCTCGCTGTCGTCCCGAGGGGTGCCTGGAGGATTGCTAATGCCACTTATGTTGTTAGGAGAATTCTGTAGAGAGAACAGAGGGGATGAGTCTCTGGGCCCCCAACAGCCTGCCCTACAGAGGGCACTGCCAGAAGCAGACACTGTGCACACTCACTTTTGGAAGTCCGTCTATGTCGCCTGACCCTGGAAGGAAAGAAGAATCCTATTCAGTTTCTTGCTTACTGCTCCCCAAGGGATCTCTAGCACCCAAGCAGGACCCCTTTCCCTGGGCTCCTTGCAGAGGAGGAGGCAAGCCCTTCTCCCCAGTCCCCTGTAAGGCACTTCCTAGCTGGGTATCTTCCTTCTTTCAGGACCTTGCCACGTGTTTGGCCAAGGATCAACTGACCCAGGCTGAGTTCTGCAAAGAGCCAGAGACAGAGGCTTCCAGGCAGGATGGGGCCACCTTACCTAAGGATCCGTTCATGTGGTGTGGCTCCATGCCGCCCATGCCTCCCATGGGGCCGTCCGAGCCAGGACCCATCGGAAACTGAGGGAGAAGCACACAGCACGGCTCAGAGGGCACAGCAAATTGGACAAAGCCAGGCCAGCACCTCTGAGGGCCTAGGCACTGCCTGGAAGGCGGGAGCAGGCTCCTCACCTCAGCCCCCAGGGAGCAGGGCCCCGGTGCTCGCTCCTGGGCTGCCTAAGGTACCAGGCCCAGAGAGAAAAAGGGACTGGCCCTTAGATCCCATGCCAGAGACTCCCAGCTGGCGCCTCCTGGATCCCCATCCCTAGGCCAAGTGCCTGGCTCACCAGCCACAATGCCACACAAGCAGGTGTTGGAACAGTCAGCCTAGGGGCAGCAGGAAGCGGGGTGGGCACCTGGGATCCAGGGTAGAGGGTGAGGCAGAACTGGGCTCAGACAGGGAACCTGCCCTATGCCCCTCCCCAGAACTACCAAGCCCCTCTCAGAAAGGCAGCAGCAACCAGAGGCTGCAGAGGGCCTGTCCCAAGGTGCCATTCATAAGGCTGGGCAGGGACAGCAGGCCTACTTGGGAGAGCCAAGGCCTGTGCTGCTCCTGGAGGTGGGACCTGCTGAGTGGAGGACTGTTTGGCACCTGGCCTAGGCTGCACGCTGAGGACACACAGCCATCACATCTGCACCTCAGCCCCCATACCTAACTGCCCCATGGGACAGAGGGCAGAGGTGCTAGGCTGCGTGGATGGGGTGCGGAGCGTCAGCACACCTGGGGAGAGAAATGGGCAGGCAGGACAGTCACGGAAGGCACTTACAGGGTCCCACAGAAGGCTGCGTACAGGCGGCAGCATGGACAAGGGGGCACACAATGGCAGGGAGGGAGCAGGGACAGCAGGACTGTAAGGCGAGACCTCTGCAGGGCCACCTCCCACCTGCACGGCTTGGCGCAGCACGCGGCCACACTCAGGCTTTGATGTGCATTGAGCCATCAGACAGCAAACCCCAGCCATGCGTGGCTGAAGTGATCACTTTTAGGAAGCCAACCCCTGACACAGTCGTGCTGGACCACAACAAAACCACAGCACATGCCAACATAATCTGCACTTCTGGACAAGCTATTACTTAAAATAAACACACACCATTATTTTAAGCATGTAAAATATACCTTCACATATTTGAAATTATTGTGCATTAACAGTGATATGGAAATACAACTCATACTATACATGTTAAAGCATACAACTCAGCGGTTTTTAGTACATTTATGGAGCTGTGCATACCAGCGCCACAATCAATTTTAGAACATTTCCATCACCCCAAAAAGAAATCTTGTGCCATTAGCAGTTATCCCTCAGCTCCCCCCTCAACCCCAGCCTTAGGGAACCACCCCTGTACTTCCGGTCTCTGTCAATCTGTTTATTCTGGACCCTGGATAGAAGGGGAACCGTGCAGCCTTTGTAGCTGACTCTTCACTCAGCAAATTTGTAAAATCCATCCTTGCCACTCAGGAATCTGTTATTTTATTCCTGCCAATGGACAAATACATCGCAGTATAGATGCAGGACTTTCTACCTGCCCAGTCACCAGCAGATGGTACAGTCTGGTGGTTGGCACTTTGGGCTACTGTGAACACCCCCATGTAAGTTACTGTACGGCAAACACTTGTTTCTTTCTGTGAGATGCCCAGCAGTACAAGTGCTGGCTCACACGGGGCTCCATGCTTGACCTCGGGGCGCCCGACTCTCCCCGCCCAGCGGCTGCACCCCACTGGTGTGGTGTGAGGGGCTCTAGTTTCTTCACATCCTCCCACCAGTCAGATCTGTCTTTCTGACTACAGCCATCCAGGAGGTGTGAAGCCATGGCTGAGAGTGTTTTAATCTGCATTCCTGATGTCTGACAATGACAGCACCCTTTCCTGAGCTTGCTATTTGTGTATCAGAAAGCGAAGTCTGTTCAGATGCTTGTCCCACTTCTAACTGGTCTTTATCCTTGAGTTCTTTATACATTTTGAGTTCAAATCCCTTCACAGATATGTAATTTACAAATATTTTTCTACCCTATGGGTTGTCTGTTCCACTTTTTTCTTTTTTAAAAAAATTTTTGGGGGACAGGGCCTTGCTATGTTGCCCCAGCTGGTCTCAAACTTTTGGACTCAAGAGATCCTCCCACTTTGGCCTCCACAGCAAGTAGCTGGGACTACAGATGTGTGACACCAATCTCTCTTTTGTTTTTAGGTGGCAAAACCAGTTGAGGCTTTATTTTGAGAAAGACAGTTAAATTGGTTTTTGGTGGAGGGCATGGGCAAGAAGGAATATCCCAGGCAGTAGATTCCCTGCCCCCATGGGTTAGCTGAGGGCCAGAGCTGAGCTTCAGGCGGGTCTATTATTCCCAGTGCTCCCATGTACAGCTGTCTCCGCAGGTTCTGGGCAGCCACGAGGAGTGTGGGTTGGGAGAGCTGCGGCCATTCCCTTGGGCAGGAACCCTACTCAACCTCAGCAGGCTCGGTGCATTCACCACTCCTGTGCAGCCACTGGAGGCCTTTGTGAGGACACTTTGCTCTGCACCTGGGCCTCCAGCCTGTGCTCCCCACCCTTCTGCAACTCTGGGTAGGTGGTGATCTCAATGTACAGTGCCGGCTTGATGTTCCCGGGCTCCTGCTACTCAAGCAGCAGCTCCTGTGTACCCTTCTGCAGGGTGGCCTCCAGCTGGGCCTGCCCAGCGTCCTTAATGGTCAGCTCAGCACTGGCGATGGCAGCCTCCAGGGACTGGAGCCTCTGGCCTTTGAGGGCCTCAATCTCCTCCTGGAGGCAGCTGATGCTGCAGCTCCCCCCAGAGATCTTGGAATTTGTTTGGCTCTGAGGTCATCCCCACACTTCCAGCCAGACCCTGCAACTCCTCACACGCATTCTGGTACACACCCTCAGCCTCGGCGGAAGCGACTGGCAATTTGCTTTTACTGAGCCTTGACCTCAGCGATGGTACCATCCAGGTCCAGGCAGTGGCCATCATCTGTGGACAGCACCACAAATGTGCGTGAGATCTGAAACTGCAGCTCGCAAGCGTCCCCTTTCCACAGCTGCCTGTGGAAGTCGACCCTGTCACTCAGCCCTTCCAGGTGAGACTCAAGTTCCACCTTGTTCATATAAGCTTCTTCCCCATCCTTCCTGGCGAGGACAACGTCACACACACACACACACCCCTCCATGTGCACCTGCTGGTCTCATCCTCGTACTTACTACTGAAGTCCTGCACCAGCCCCTGCATGCTGCAAGCTCTGCCTCCAGCTTCAGCTTCCAGCCTCTGAGGAGGTGGACGCAGCTTCTGAGCATGTCATCCACGTGACTCCGAGACAGCTGCTGCAGCTGCAGGGGGTCCCACTTAGTCCCTACCACCTTGCTCTGCAGCTCCAGGAACCACTCCTTGTTGATGAAGGAGGGGAACTTGTTGTTGAGGTTCTTGATCTGCTCCTTCTCCTGAATGCGCACTGCCTGGATACTGGGGTCCACATCCAGGTTCAGGGCGTTCAGTAGGCTCTGGTTCACCTGGACGGCTGGGATGCTCCCCGTACCACCAGCCCCGCCCAGCTGCCCAGCCCCAGGCCACCCCAGAAACTATTGCTGCTGCTGCCCATTCAAGAGAAGCTGGAGTAGCTGACATGGGAACCCAGCCTGCTGGAGTACAAGAGGCTGCTGAAGGTCCAGGGACCAGAGGTGGACACCTTGCAGGACTTCTGGATCACCAGAGCGACATGGAAGAGGCTGGGGTGAAGACAGGCAGGCCCAACACGGAAGAAGCCAGGGAGCTGCTTCTGGACAGTACCGATCTCTTTTAACTTTCTTGTTTGCATCCTTTGGCGCGTGAAACATCTCACTTGTCCGCTTTCTTCTTATGTTATTTGTGCTTTTGGTGTTAGTTCTAAGGTAGCATTGATTCACCTGGGTCATTAAGATTGCCTTCTACATTTTAGGTGCTTTATAGTGTTAGCCCTGATGTGCAGGTCTATGATCTACCTTGAGCTCATTTTTGTGCGCTTGTGTCAACAGTCTGATCTCAGGCCAGCATGGGGATATCCAGTTGTGCCAGCATGTTTGCTTATTGTGTGTTTATTTTGCTACATAAATGCTATTATCTGAACAAAGTAACAGCAAGACATGTTAACAGCGGCAATTAGTAGAAGGACTAGTTACTAGTAAACTATAACATCTGTGTGCTTCCATCCTTGGAGACAGTCATTCACCTACTCTTTCTGGCCCATGACACAGTAGCAAGTTCTGGCTCAGCTGCTTTTCCCAGTGTGACAGCTCTTATGTGGAAGCTCACATTCTAGCTTCTCAAGGGTCTACACTAGCTTTGGACTGCTCACCAGTCAGGGTCTCTGTAGCTACGAGTCCTCAGACAGACCCACCCTGCTACGATGCCCAACGTCTGCACACACTACGAAGTACACAGGATGGCGATCACTGCAGATCAAACTTCTGTCTCGCAGGAAGAATGGTTTCAAAGCACAGAGGTAGGAACTTTGGGAGGTAGAGTCTGAGTAAGTTACAAGTTTCAATAAAAAAAAACAGAAGTCCCGTTCAACTTGGCTGCCCTTTCTCATGCTGCTTTTTAAGTTCTCAAGCAGTCTCTGAGTCATTCTTTCTGCAGTGTGAGGTTCTGCAGCAACCTCCATGCAGTGGTGAACAACTCAGGTGCTCCTGGCAGCCTCTCTCAGGAGCACAGAACCCTGGAGGAGCAGGCACACCTGTCTTTCCCCAAAGTTCCATCTCTATCCTCACACCTGTTTCCATAGCAAGATGGTCATCAACACTCTTCTTGGCTCCCACTTAAATAAATACAGATTTTTCAGCAGGCCCATAGGTTGAAGACCTTTTCTATGGCAGCAACAATGACAATCACCAGTGGGCATGTGGGAAACATTTTCCATTTCTAAGTTCTTCTGCAGGTTTGAGGACACTGAAAAGTGACCCAAAGGGACCAAGAGATGGATAGGAAAGGGAAAAAAAGGGAAGGGAAGTAAAAAGAATTATGACGGGTTGGGTACACGTACCCACTGCCCACAATGAATATAACCATGTATTGCAAACATGTACACACAAAAAAACCTTTTAAAAGAGTGACCCCAAACTTTCATTAACATACTTGGTATCACAGGTAGGCAGATCATAACTCAGTCCCCTCTGCGGCAGTGTTAGGTATAAGGTGTACGGGAACTTTAGCAGGTAAGGTATTTTCATTCCTGATGGTAACATACTTATAGGCTAAATGAAACCTGCCAAAATTAACTGTGCATTCTGCCAAACATCCAAATAAATGAGCAATGCCTAGTTCGTGTTTGTGGAAGAGAATAATAATCTTCTGTTTCCTGCAGTTTCATTAAAATCTTCATAGATACAAATACTATTTAAAACTCTAGTTTTTAAATCACTGTGCTAAGACTTAGCAGGAACTTGGGTTTTTTGGTCCTGCAGTCCTGAGCACTAAACGCAGCATCTCAGACGTGCGAGGCGTGTTGCTCTAGCTGAGCCTCTGCACAGCCTGCCACACACTCCTTTTGGTCATGCTCTGAGGCGCCCTTGCTGTACTGCTGGTGAGAGGAGACAGATCTGCTCTCTTCACAGAGCCAACACGTCTGCTATCAAAACTCCCCTCTCTTTCGTGCACATACAGGACCTTCCATGTCACCTCCGAATCAGGAAATGCAAACTTCTTGGTTCACAGTGCAATCAGGGAGTGAGATAATACCAGGGCTCGTTCCAGAGTGTGCCCAAGCCAACCCAGCAGCTATTTCTGACCGAGCACCGAAGTCTCTGAGATTCAGAACGATGTGCCTGTGTGTTTTTTCCCATTGCCTGCACGGCTGTGCCTCATCCCAAATTCTTTTCTGCTGTCTGCATTGTTTGGGTTTCTTCTGCTCTAATCCAGTTGTGTGTGTTCTTCTGGATGTCACTGAAATTGCACACTCACTTGGCTTTCTTTTCCAAAGATGCTGGGTCATGCTGGTAGAGACGCTGTTGTAGCTCTTTTTCTCATGATCTGAGCTCCTAGAAACCCGGTCACAATACTCACAATGCTAACAATGAAACCACCACTGTCTCAACACAAAGTACATGTGAGTATCCGCAGCAGGAAGAGGAGACTCTTATGATGCCCGTGACCATGGCACCCTGAGCAGTGGCCCTAAGCCTGTTGTGCAAGGCAAGAATGCTAGCATCAATGCTCAGGCAAATACAGTACACAGTGACCACGGGAGGCAGATAAGCTGGCACTGAAAACAGTGTTCTCACTCGAGAGGCTGAGGCAGGAGACTCATAGTGAGTTTGAGGCCAGACTGCACAAAAACCCAAAACTCAAAACAATACAAAAACTAGTGTTCTCTGTTTTGTCTTTTGGGCCTCTGTATGGGTCTTATGCTTTTCTACTCTATGTTCTCCATCTGCTGCCAACACCCAGGTCATTTTATGTCCTGAGATTCCTCCAGATACAGAGCTTTTAATGGTATAATCTCACTCGGGAGGGGTCGATGAGGCTGGGGCAGCGGGAGGTGCTGGGTGCCCAGGAGAACGGGGTAGAACAGAAAGTGTCTGAGCACTTCCTCACCCTGAGAACCTGGGGACAGTGTTGTGTAGGCAGCAGCCCCGGTAGCCACATTCCGGCCTCGCCCCCCTTAACACATAGTGTGATTTGGGCATTATCTCAGGAACTGGGTCAACAAGACCAAACAGTGCAGCCCAGGAGGCCTCCTCCCGTGACCCAGGCCAAAGACAGTGCCTGGGTGGCTCTGCATCCTACAGCCTTTCTCTCTAGACCTGCAACTCCTGGGCCAAGGCTGCACAGCACACAGGAGAGCCGGGGAGACTGAGCACGCACACAGTGTCTGTAGACAGCGGACCAAGCTCAGTGCTGGAGGAACTTCTAGCCAGCAAGGGAGGCGGCGTGGCCAGCTTGCCCCATGGGCTCAGGGGACAGGCAGGAGGCAGAGCGAGGCTTTGTACTGCAAGGTGATTTGAGGGCTGATCTGGAGGAAGGGAGTACCGTGGCCTGGCAGAGGCGGAGCTGCAGGGCACAGGAGTCCCAGAGCCCCTGGCAGCAATGACGGGTAGGTGGGACCCAGACACTCCTGCCAGGGTCTCCACCCTTCGCTCCACGCACAAGGACACAGCCTGGAGACCAGGGGTATGGCGCAGGTTGGCAAAGCCATTGGCCTCACACCCCTTCTATTCCTCTGCCACCGCTGCCTGCCATGGAACTGGCAATGGGTTGCCCAAGAGTTAATCACTTTTCTGACAGTTTATTTTATTCATCTTTGGTAACAAATGGCTGAAATCAATTAAACTTGCTTTCCCCTCAGCTGATGAAGTTAATTATGATTTGTTATGGGATCTGATATGTAAATTACTAGAAAGCAGACTTACGTTGGACCGGCTGCCTCCGGGCGGCACCGGATTAATCATTGTGTAGATGTTGTCACTGGAATTTGTTGAATCTGTAGAACAGAGGAAACCCGCAAGTCGAGGTGATTAATTCATTTCTTAATTAAAACAAACTCGTGGCACTTGAACTCATTCTTTTGTATTTTATCACCTAAAATTTCATCTAAGTACCACCATTTTCTGGCTAATTTGTATTTAATGAAGATTCACAAAGTTTTTAATCACAGAAAATTCAACTGTGAAAACCACTCAACCACACCATGAAGCATTTCAGAGTGTGTGGACAGCAGCATGGATGTAGCATGGGGGTTACAGAGTCTGTTCTTGTCTCCCCGCTGCCCGGGATGGTGCACAGGGGCGGCAAGGTCACCACCTGGGCTCCCCAAACCACCACTGGGGGAAAGGGAAATACTGAGAACTGCCCAGGGGCTGGCCTGCCAGGCTGAGGGGCAGGAGGGAGAGGCAGGGACAGGGACAGAGACACATTAACATACAGAGCGGGTTACCATGACCCAGTCTGAATGTAGGTCACGAAGCTCATCAAAATGCAGCAGAAGAGGGAGCTGAAGCGGAGCCCCATCTCGGCCGCCAGCTCCACCCACAGCAGAGCAGCTTCCCCGTGTGGGGAAATGAGGGGGAGGGTCCCCTCCAGCTCCCCACTTTGCCAGTGAAGCCTCCTTAGGCAATCAGCCAATATGCTTCCACAGGAGCAGGCCCTGGATTTCTCAAGCAGAAATCCTGACTGCCTCTCACTTTTTATTTTTGGGACGGGCAGGGGCTGTGCTGAATCCCTTCTGGCTGGCAGGCATGCTATTCTTAGCTGGGAAAGACACAGAAGTGCGACGCTGTGTGAGTGTGTGCACATGCCCACGGGTGCAAGCACATGTACTCTTCCGAGTAAAGAAAATGGGACAAGCGGTCTCCTAAGAGGTGTACAAGCCCAGAGCTCTGGACCCTGAAGAGGGACCCTGGCTTATAAAACCAGAACCCCAAAGACCATCTTGTGTTGTTGGGCAACGCCCGCCCTGGACAGGGTTCTCCCTAACAAGGAGAAGCAAAGGACAGTAAGGTCCCTTGTTTCCTGATCTTTCCGCTCAGCCTTGCAGTGTCTGAGACCCAAAACATGTGTGACCCATCTGACGCCACACAGTGGGTCGCTGGCATCCAGGGCCTACAGCCCCTAAATGTCCTGACATCACAATGCCTACAGGGAATGCCCCAGCTGTTCAGGAAGGAGTAGCTGCTAAGTTGGGCTCTGTACCCGCCCTTCAGGGCTCCCTGGCAACCACTGCTCACCGGAGGCCCCTTGCCCCTCAACCCTCTTACCTGCAGGACTAGGCATGATGGGTGTTCCTGGAGGGCCACCACCTCCGGGAGGTCCCTGAGAGATAGAAGCTGGCATCAGTCATTCAGAGTGGTACCAAGTATGAGGAGAGGCCACACCTCCTCTCTGTAAGCAGTGATCACTGCCTGGCCCAGGCGCATTCCTCCCACTAAACTTCAGGCCCTCAGAGACGGCCATGAGCCTGACCAAGGGGCTGGGCTTGAAGTCCCCCTCCTGCTCCTTAGGTGAAGAGGCAGCTCATCGGCACACCCAGCGGTGACAGCAGAGGCCTAGGGGGTACCACACAGCCTTCTGGGTGGCTCCCCAGGAGCCCCCTCCCAGGTCTTGTTTGGGATTTGTGGATCCCCCAGGTCTACACATTGACTGCAAGTCATAGCAGTTTGAAACCTATGCCCAGAACGTGTCTGACAGGGACAGGCAAGGACCCTGAGCAGTTCTGCAAGCGCAGCTAGTCACACGTGGAAACCGAGCCCCTCCGGCCCTCACACTTACCACATAGGTGCCCGGCGACGAGGAGGAGTATGGAATCTGGAAAGGAGACGTGGGAGCTGCACGTCGGAGTCACCTCCCCAGCAGGCAGTGCCCCTTTGCTTAGCAACCCCGCTCCCAGAAAGTCTGAGGACAGAGTGTGCTCAGTGCCAGACAGTTCCCCAGGAGGGCTGGGGTGGGAGCAATACCCAGCACAGACCCTCCAAGTCTGGCCTCCTCCTGCCCGGTCTGCACAGGGATGCCGGCGCTGAGGCCTGGAGGCCTCCCGGGCGGAAGGCAGGGCAGGAGGGAGCAGGCTCCACTTCCCCCTCTGGCCTGCGCGCTGCACCGCAGGGCTTTGCCTTTTGCCCCCTCCTCCTTGAGGACGCTGGGAGCCAGACCTGCTGGAGGAGACTGGCAGGGGTCTCCTCCTTGAACATCACTTTCTGACCCCAGGGGCAGCCCTCACTGACCCCAGGCAGGCGGAATCCTACTGCAGGTCCCCTGCCTGACACCTCCTGGAGTCAGGTATCACCCTGCCCCTAGAAGCTCTTCCCTGGCAAACACCCTGCCCCGCCTGAATACTCACTGAGTTAGCACTGTTGGGATTGGGCCAGGGTCTGCCAGCTCCCGGGCCCCTGATAGGGAGAGACGAAACAAT
Source organism: Dinomys branickii (assembly GCA_004027595.1). NCBI lineage: Eukaryota > Metazoa > Chordata > Mammalia > Rodentia > Dinomyidae > Dinomys > Dinomys branickii. The sequence goes on along the minus strand of PVLD010003324.1, from coordinate 45,186 downwards.
GAACAAGCGTGGCTCATCTAAGGGGTGAGCGGCAGGGGCACAACGAGAGGGCTGACGTCAGAACAGGCACCCATAGTCCTAGGGGCTCAGAAGCCAGCTGGCTCTGCTGTAGTACTGGCTTGTTCCAAGGGTGGCGATCTATGGACTCCTTAAAATTCTATGTAACATTTTCCAAATCATCTACATAATGCATAAAATTCCTCTGAATGTGTGTTTTCCTAGGAAAGCAGTCCACAATTCTCACACACACCAAAAAGGTTAAAATCATTAAGCACTAGAGAACAGTTGCCACCTCTATGGGGGCTCAAATTTCTACCCAGCCAATGAAAGCTGTGTGAACCTGAGAAAGTCACTTGACCTCTCTGTGCCTCAGTGACCTCATACACAGGATGACAAGTGCCTCCCCAGATTATCATGAAGACCAGGCAAGTGGGTCCCAGTAGCACGCCCACAATGCCGCCAGGCTCACTGGCCCTGGAGGAGGCTGCGTTCCCACCCCCAGGGTTATCAACAGCCTCATCCTGCCACTGAGGGGACTGAGGTCCAGAGAGGTCCCAGCCTGGACTCCTAGCCTGAGCCTGCCGGGTGCCAGCAGAGGGCAGGGAGGGCCACAGGCTCTGAGCCTGGCCAGGGCCTTTTGCCTTACATGTTAATCCCGGGCATGGCGGGGCCGAGGGAGTTGGGTGGTGGTCTCATGCCGCTGCCGTAATTCTGCAACGATAACCAAGGGTCAGTCTATGAGAAGGAGAAGGGGAACCGGAGAGAGGAGGGAAGGAAAACAGACAGACAGAACATAAGCGAGAGGGTTAGTCTGTGAAGGACCTGATGAGAAAAAACAATACATTCTTTCAAAAAAGGTGGGGTGGGGACCACAATGATAAGCCAGCACAGAGGGACAGTCACAATCGTCAATGTGTTTTACAGAGCTTTGGGGTGACAGTCTCAGAAGCTACTAGCCTGCACCTTCCCCACAGGCCCGGGGCAGGTGGGAGGGAGGGACGGGTCATGGAGCGGATCAGTGACAGCAGACACTTAAACTCTGAAGAAGTCCAGTGGGGCGGCACAGAGCAAGTCTGAGCACAGAAGTGGGTGTGTGGCACGGGCAGAACCCCAGCTGCCCCAGCAGGTCCCTATCCCGGCCACATGTCGCAGTGCTGGGGAGCAGGATAGGGACTCCACTTGTGCTTGCGAGATCACCTTTTGGCTGAGGATTCTACACACACTCAGACACTTCTACCCACATACAGCTCAGTACAAATCACGGGCAGGTGGCAGGGAGGAAGAGGCACCACCCACCCTGACCCTGGTGTCCGACCTCCTTCCCGTAATCACCTCGTCTCTGTCCCCACTTGGGATCTTCCCTGTCCTCCCAATGCCCAGCATCAGAGGCGGTGCCTCCATGACCTGTCTCTACCTGCTCCCCAGGGTTACCGCTCCATCAAGTTGCTCCCACAATGCCCCAGGCCCTTGTTCCAGCACTGCCTACACCACCCTGTGCCACAACGGCCACATGGCAACCCCCCACCTCTCCTGCTGGATGCCAAGAGCTCTCACAAGATGGGGACAGCACTGCAGCCAGCATGGACTGGCTCAGTGAGCCAGCACTGAGCTGTCAGGGAAAGGTGGTGATGGAATTCGCACAGCCAAGAAGAGCCAGCACAGCTGCCCTTCACCAAGCACAAGCACGCTTTCCGGTCAGTCTCTGGTTTGATCCATACCACAATGCCACAAGGCCCAACTTATTTCCACCTCACCAACAAGGAGAGTGAAGGTCTGTGGGAGGCAGGTTTACCTAAGGCATAGTGCAGAGTTGGGCTTTAACCTGGACCAGCAGCCCTAGCACCTGTGCTCATCACCCCTCTGGGGGACGGAGCAGAGCCCGAAGCTGGAGGCTGATGGTTCTTTCTCTAGGGACTGGCTCCCATGTCTGACTGCTGTCTTGGGGCCACCTGCTCTACTTGGTCACTCACAGAGGCCTGGGGTCTAGAACACCCGGGCAGGCTGCTGACAACCAGGGAGCAACACAAGGCTGGCTGGCAGCAGGCAGGCCTGGAGGTAGGAAGGACAGGAAGCCACCAATCTTGCTGGGAGCCAGCACACACCAAGATGCCCACCCCCTGTGCTTTCACACATGAACGGTGGTTATCCTGGGGCCCGTGCTGCAGGGCCAGGCCCAAATGAGACGGGTGCTTGGTGCCCAGGGTGATGAAGCAGAGCCTGAAACCAGAGGTCGGTACACAGAGAGCTGGCCTCGGATGGGCCTCTTGCTGGTGACTCTGGCAAACTACACAAATAGAGACAATGTTCCTCACACCGGGGTATGCCAGCTGCTATCACTCATGCTTAATGGTCACAGCAGCTCCTGTAGAAACTAGAAACAGAGATGCTGAAGCACAGTGCCAGCCCTGAGGCCCAGCTAAACAGAGCTGAGCTGGGACGAGGCCCAGCTAAACAGAGCTGAGCTGGGACGAGGCCCTGTGTCCTGGTTCTGGCTCACAGACTACCTGGTCTGTGCAATGGGGACAAAAAGCCCATGAGGCCTCATCCTTCCAGGGTCCATAAGGGTTGTCGTGACCCCAGGAGGCACATATGCTGTGGACAGTGGCAGTGGAACAGATGCAGCAGCCCTCTTTATCACGGCTGTGGCACTGCAGGGCGCGGACCTCAGAGGCTTTTTCTAGGGCCCACCTGCTACTGTTCCACACTGCACAGGAAGCTCACCGTGTGGCAGCAGCCTCCTGTCCACTGTGCACAGCCCAGCCTGCTAGACAGTGGCTCCAGGGACAATGGGACCTTCTGGATGTGCAGCTGCAGCAGCTGTTCCCCAGGCCAGGGGGAAAGGCCTGTACTCGGGGGAAGGGGAGCTCGGAACAGGGTGGGCGGTCTCCCAGAATGACCTGATGGCTGGACATGCAGCATGGGAGGCTGCAGAGAAGTGGGGACAGCCCTACAGCTTCCGCCCCTCCCCGGCCTGCAAGGAGCTTTACTTTAAATGCAGACCCCGTGAGTCACACACACTTCTACTTCACATACCACAACCTGGAAGCCCAGAGAGGTCAGAATCTTGGCCAGCGCTACCTGCTGAGTCGGGTGTGAAAGTTAAGCAGAAGTCAGGTTCGGGTCAGTTTTCTAATCAGAAACATCAGGCTTCCACACAAGGGCTGCAGGCCCAGCAGATGGTTTCCAAGGCCCTGGCCCAATGGGCTCCTGCCCTCCCAGTTCTTTCCCAACTGCAGCAGGGGTTGCTGGAAGGGAAAACATGGTTCCTAACCAGACACTCTCCTCTGCCTACCATCAGCACTGCACAGCGAGGATGGGGCCACCACCCGTGTGGCATCTGTCTGCCCCATCCGCATGCTCACAGCGTCTGAGGTGGCTAAGACCCTGGGCAGAGGCTCTGGTCCAGGGTACGAAAACAGGCTTCACCCTCTCAGTCCCAGCCTCTGCTTCACAAGGTCCACAGTAACATCAGTAGGTGTCACACAATGCTGTTCCCTGTGACAGCCTCAGAGGGTTTTTTCTTCCATGCTTCCTGTGGCCTGCCTGGTGCTGTCTTTATCATGGAACAGGATAGTCATCAGGGAGGCTGTGCTGTCTGGGAAGTTTCTAGGCAGCTCCTGGGAGCCCCACTCCCTCCTCATTACACCCAAGTGCTCTGCACCAGCACTGGCGATCCCTCCACCTCCTGTGGCCTCCACTCAGAGACTGCACTTGGACTAGCCCTGGGTCAGCAGGGGCCCAAGGGTGGCACAGGATTATCCCTGGAGACTGTGCATTGTCCTTCATCTGAACGTCCCTGAACATTAGACAAGCCAGGATGGTAACATGAATCTGGCTCTGTGACGGTCACTCTTGACTGTCAACTTGGTTGGCTTGAGCACCCCCTAAGGATTAGCAAAGCACACTTCTGGGTATGCCCAGACAGGCCATGAGTGCGACCCTGGGGACTGTATCTGGCCCCTGCTCTACTTTTCTCTGGCTCTTTCTTGCTCTACTTCCTGGCTGCCATGAGTTGAGCATTTTCCTTACGCCACAGTTTCCTTGCAGCTGGCCCACCACAGACTGATCCCTCTGAAACCATGAGCTAACACTTTCTCCTTTGGGTGTCACGTCTTGTTGTCACAGCACTAAAAAGTTGACTAATACAAGTCCCAATCCAAGTACCAGACCTCTGAGAGGACAATGGCTCTGGGAATCGCTACCCAAAGGTCCCTGATAAGGTCTTACACTATCTACCAAGGTCTGACCAGGAGTCTTATAGCTTCAGCCTCAACTAAAAGAATTCACTTACAGGGCCGGGGATATAGCTCAGCGGCACAGCACCTGCCTGGCAAGCACAAGGTCCTGAGTTCAATTCCCAGTACCAAAAAAAGAATCCACTTTCAAAACACCTGGACCAAAGGTCACTGTCTGACAGTGACATGTTCCAGAGACGGCTAGGGAAGAAGACATATAGCATCCTGTCTGGCACTGGCCATTTCACAAACCCACAGCAAAACTGGTCTGGGTCCCTGAAGGCGAAACACAGGATAATGCCTGGGCTGCTGGTTTCCTGGGGCAGTTTTGCGTAAAAAAAAATGCAATGTCACTCTAACTCTACTTGGTTTTAAAATCTATAACATGGCCCCATGACCACATTGTACCTGTTTTTGTTCAGAAAGTTCTGGAAGGTTCACTGGCTAAGCAGTCTGATTCCCTGCTGAGATTCATATACCAGTGGTGCCCACCTTTGATTCTGGTCTCAGGGTGACACCGAGCCCACCACAGGCTTCCTGGAGGAGCTGGCTGCTCTTCCTAACAGCCAGGGCTGGGGTAGAAGATGAAGCTCAGTTCTTGAAGGAAGGAGACAGGACCCACAGGACACGGGGTGAGTGTGCACAGACACTGCCCCATCCTGCCCCACAGGGAGCCACCCGGCTGCCTGCCTTGTGGATAAGGAAGACAAGAGTCTGAGTGGGATGAGCTATGGTCAGAACTGGATTTCCCAGTGCCAAGTTGTGAACGTCCCCTCTCTTGTTCTCTGTGAGTGCTGGCACAGTATGCTCAGATGACTGAGAAGGCGCCCTGGGACATGGGACAGTCTGTCCATTCCACTCTCCAGATTCCCACTGCCCAGTGGTCCCCACACCCAGCAACCCATCCCATACACCAGCCTTGCCTAGGCCCAGTGTGCCACCAAGGCCAGGCTTTCTCGCTCCCAGGGATGGGCTGGTGAGTCGAATATCTCACTCACCCCAGAGGGATACAGAAGACATGGGCAAACCACTTTAGGGCCTCCACATTAATACAGTAAAATACAGTATGGAAGAGATGATTTAAGATGCACCTCACCTCCTTCCCTGGGGAAATCAGGAGAGCACCCCCCTGGCACACTGCTCAGCCAGTCTGGGAGAACTGCCCCAGCCCAGGAGGAAGCCCTGTACTTCCAGGACACTCTCCACTCAGATGCTGTGCCAACACCCTTGTCTAGTTCCTACACTCCTAATCTTACTGCAGGCTCCACAAATTGCTGTTGGATTTGCCAGGGAAAAAAGAGGAGAGTTGGGGAGAAGAACCTAATAGCAATCACCAAACCCAAATAATCACAGTCCTGGACATTGGTTTTAGGTTCCCAAAGTTGGAAATGATAAGCTGCTTACTAAGGATGAATTCCAAGTTCAAGGTATCACACTAAGAACTTGACCGTGCTCCTTTCTGCAACCTCTGAAGGCAGGTACTGTGCTAGTTCCCATTTTACCTCCCAAGGCAAATCCTTGGCCATAGGTGGGTGATGGCTACAGAGTCCATCCTAAATCACTCCGAAGCCCCACGATGTTTTGGAAACCCAAGCCCACTGTGAACTCACCAAGAATCAGTGACTGCTTCATGGCAGGGACTGAGGGGATAGAGAATCATTCTGGACTCCATGGAGGGTGCCCGCTTCCTGTCCTTTCCCACTGGTGGCCCTGCAGAAGTCTGCTTGAGACAGTGGCCAGGCAGGGCAGGGCCATTCCCATGGCTTAGAAAGAGTAAACGTGAACCCTGGGGGCTCAAGGAAAATACAAACACTAGAGCTGCCATCGAGGTCCACTTGCTTCCTTTTAAGAATATGGTCCAGAAAGCAAGGGTCCCCCTAAAATCTGTCAGCACCGCTGGTATTCTGATCAGCGTGGACTGAGAAGGCAGTGGGCCGGAGCTGAGGCCAGGGTCTGCGGGGCAGGCCATTCCCTACAGAGGCAGGTGGGGGCACTACTGCCCTCCTATGCTGGGAACCCATGGGGAGGCTTCGGTGCAAACTAAACGTACACAGGGAGGGGCAGGGCCAGCCGCTGGCAAGCAGAGCAAGAAGAAACGAAGACCCACAACAACACTCCACCCCCCACACCCAACCCACTGGAACCTGACTCTGCTTTCTAGCTTCTTTTAGACAAGCAGGTCCAGAGGATTCCTACGGAGGGTGGAACACAACAAACAGCTATATCCAAGCACTCAAGAGGGGCAGGAGAAACCAGGAGGAGCTTCTAGAAAGGCAAGGTTGCTCATGTCCCGCCAGGGCGTGCAGCTGGGCCCATCGAGGGTACACGAGGCTCCTGAGACAACGTCTTCCAGAAGTTCTAGAATTGCTCCTTCTGACAGCATAGCCTCCTGGCCAGAAGAACTGTTGCACAGAAGCCTGGCCTGTGAAGAAGGCTGGTATCCTGGTAGCCTGCCCTCTTCTCACTCACTCGAGACCATGCATCCAACTCACTGCTTATTCAACAGGGGAGGAAAGTGAGACTCCGGCCTCAGTGGGCCCAAGAACAGACAAATCAGGACGCACTCGGCTGCCCCGTTTCTGGGTCACAACACCGTGGACCTGAGCCATCTCAAGTCAACCCACCCAGGCAAGGTGGTGTTGGGGTTCCTGGAACTCCCTACCACACCTCCTTGACAGCTCGGGCACCAGCGCTCCTGTCTTTCAAATTCCTCAAACCACACACTGGGACACCCCAGCCCTGAGGGCTCTGCCAATCAGCAAGCTCCTCAACTCCGCCTTCTGCCAGGGGAGCAGGGACTTGGGCACGGTCTTCCTCTCAAGCCACAGACACAGAAGACAGACAGACGGGAAAGAGGAGAGGAGGCGGGTGCATACGGATGGCTGGGGAAATGGGGGACAGAGCAGACGGCTGGTTACCTGTGGCCCAGGACCCATGGGCCCCATGCCTCGGGGAGGGTTCATCCTCTGCATTGATCCTCCCATGTTGGGGTGGCCTGCACAGGAGAGGAGGGGAGGGGAGCTGTGGGCTGGCAGGGCAGAGCAAGGAGGGGCCCGCCTGAGGCCCCAGGCCACCGGCCCGTCCTCTCTACCTTGTTGTCGTGAGGGATCCATGGAATTGGGCAGCAGTGGCTGTGTCCCAGGAACTCCTCCTGGCGGCTGAAAGAGATGCGAGACACAAGCTGAGCGGCTGCGCTCCAGAGCTGGTGGCTGGAAGGAGGAGGCATCTAACTGCCCCACTGGGTCCCCACCGAGCTGTGGACCACTCAGGGCCTCCAAGACCATTCCTGCCACCTGGGGACCTAGCACAGGGCAGCCAGCCCCACAAGTACTGCAGCATCAGGCAGGGACTGGGTGGAAGGTGAGTGCGGGGCAGTGGGACAGGAACCACGGCTACCCTGTTGCTGATCTGCGCACCCGCCCACAACCTGACGAGGAGCATTCTGGAGCCCCGCCCCGCCAGTGCCTCCCCGACACAGCAGCGGTCTATCCCTCCTAGTGTCCTGAGCCCTGGCGCTGCAGTCCAGTCTCTCCCATGTCCCTTTTGGCTCACAGAGATGTAGCACATTTTAATTCTCCATTCAAAGCTGGGGGGCTGAGAGACCTACTCCTAAAACTCTACCCCCAAGACAGCCTTCTAAAGGGGACAGGGCAAAGAGGACTTTGAGGTTCAGAGATCCAGGTGTCCAAGGACCCTGGACCATGCATCAGCTGAGCCATAAGCACCCTGGCCTCCGAGACCTGGGGAAAACAGACGGCCTCAGGCAGCAGAGTGGGGTTGCTGAAGGGCCTCCTTCTTAAGAATAACGGTGCCCTGTGACTGCTGCCAAGAGTGTGGGACAGGGTGCTGTGGGCCCTGGGGAGCACCAGACACAAATGCTGTGACAACCTATCAAAGCAATTTATTTCTGATTATCTCAGCTCAATTTTGAAAAAATGTAGTAGAACAAGACTCCATGCCATGGGACCAAACATGAACTCCTCTTTTAGGTAGGAGACACCTTTGGTTGGCCTTGGCTCCGGTGACAAGGTACCACCCCTGAGCACCGCCAGCCCTGACGGCCTGGTGGGACCAGCTGAGCAGGAAACTCGTCTGCCCTGGGCCCAACAGCGACCTCTAAGCAGCTTTGGACCAAGGCTGTGGGGAGCCAAGGGACAAACTCTCCTGGTTTTCTGGGCTTCAGAAAGGAAGGGGTGTGGCTGGGGCAGCAAGGATACGAGGAGGCCCCTTGAACTTTACATCCCACCTGCCCAAGGAACCTAGAATTGCCCTTCTGAGCAGTGGGCCCCCGCTATCCCTACCACTCCCTCTCGCTGCTCCCCGCCTCCAGGCCCCAGATCTAAAGAGGCCCCAGGAAGGCCATCTTTGAGGTTGTTGGATTAGGGGAGCTCATGACACTGAATGGAAGGGAGACCGCCAAGTCCTGAGGTACCCAGCTCAGAAATACCCCACCCAGTGCAGCAGAGCAGCTATAGGGGTCGGGCAGCCACGGCCTGTGCAGGTGGCATCACACTGACACAGGTTCTCTGGCTTGCTCTCCATCTGCTGTGTGCCCTGCCTCTCAGGGGAAAGTGGGGCTAGTCCAGAGGCCTGCAGAGGCGCTTCTCTCCCTGGGCTGACCCTGAGGTAAGACAGGGATGGGACAGTCTGGGCCTTCACTGTAAAGGAAGCAAAGTGTGCAATGACCAAAGAGGTAAGTCGCACATGGAGAAGGCTGGAGCCCTCAGCCACAGCTGGGAAACACAAGGGCTCCGGAACGGGACTGTGTCGGACAGGTGCTCTGGGGCTGCCCCCGGGCTCGAGCAGGCAGGCCGGCCCCCCTCCCGCAGCTCTGTGTGGCCAGGCACAGGGAGCGTGAATGACAGCTGCCCCTGCGGTCCACTCACCCGCTCACCAGTGGGAGCTCTGCAAAGAGGTAACAAAAGGGCGGCTGACCATCCCAATTCTAGTCCCTCCATTCTCAAACCTGACTGAAGCCCGCTCCTCATCCTCTGCAGCCACCCTAGTTTAAAAAGAGGAGCACTCTATCCACAGCCCCACACCGCTAACGAGGAGGCTGGCCTCAAAGGCTTGGGGGCCAAGTCGGTGGCTACCCGCTTCTGCTTCCCCAAGCCCTGCTTATCGTCCAGATGGCCAGGCAGTGGGTCACGTGAGCCGGAGCAAGTCCCCCACCTCTGTTCTTCCACCTGTTGCAGGAGAGGACTGAAGTAACTTGGAGGGCTCCAACTGGGGCACACTCCACAAAACCCCAGGGGCAATACTGCGAAGGGGACACACTTGTCTTTGGGAAACAAAGCTGTATGGAGTTCCAGGTAAACTGGAAAATCAGTGTGGATTTCCAAAAAGCTTGAAAAGAGACTGGGAAAACTACTTGTAAGGCAAGGTGCAGATCTGCTTGTGCTTAACTGCTGCACAGAAACTCTCCCTCAGCCAGGTGGGTGGTGCACGCCTGGAAGCCCAAAACTTGGGAGGCTGAGGCAGGAGGATCATTGTGAGTTCGAGACCAACCTGGGCTACAAAGTGAGCTCAGGGCCAGCCTGAACCACATAGCGAGACCCTCTCTCAAAAAGACCAAAAAAAGAAACACTCTCCCTCTCCCTTCCCCTTAACTGCTGGGAGAAGGACCACCATGACTGCAGCAAGTATTCACTGGCTCCCTAGGGTGGTGGCTGGTTTGGGCCAAGGACAATCCCCAGCAGACAGGAAGACAGTCATTCCTGGGCCTGTGTGTACATTGGCAAAGGAGCCCAAGTGGCGACAGGAGAAACAGAGGCTGAGAGCAGCGATTTTCCAACTACGAGAACTGAGAAGCTGGGCAAGGTGGAATGGAGTACACACTAGGCTTGGGTGCTGAGGCCTCACCCACACCCAGCCCACTGTGAGCCTGTTTCTCATCTATGATGGGTCCAACAATTTGGTGGTGCTGGGGATCGAACCCAAGGCCTTGTACATGTAAGGCACAAGCTCTACCACTGAGCCACATCCCTAGCCCCCAAGGAGCCCTTGATCAAAAAGCTGGCTTTCTGATTTTTCTTATACACATCTGTTCTTTTTGTGTCAGAGAAAACAGGAAACAAAGGATTCTGGGAGGCAAAACATGAAGGCGGAAGCCTGATAGTTTCACATTGAACAGGGCATGGGGGTGGGGGATGGGGTGTCCGTCTCTTCACTCGAGGTCCTCACTGCTGCCCCTGAATCATCTCACCCAGGGCTTCCTTGCAGAGTGTGGACAGAATGCCATGGAGACAACACCAACCTAGTTGGTGACTAAACTCCTACTTTCGAAGGCAGCAAGGGCTCAGAGTACTAGTGCTGCTGATGGATTTTTGAAGGGCTTTTGCAAAGGCACTGACAGAACTATTAAAAAATATTTTGGCACAAAAAGGTATCTCCCAGGTGTTGCTTTTGTCTTCCTTCAAGAGAGTTGACTATTCATCCTGACCTCTCTGGCTCCCCTCCCGGCCCTGGAGTGGCTGGGCAAGGGAGGGTAGCATGGGGACCAATTTCCCCAGACCACCTAGAGCTGCCAGCCTTACAGGGCATCGTGAGGCCTGCAACCTCAGGCTGCAAGCCCTCTTCGTAAGCACGCTGCTTTCCTAATTACACAAACAAATCCTGCCTTGTTCTGAGCTGGGTCTGGGAAGCAGGCAGACATTGCTTAAAAACTCACAAATGCCCTGCTCCACTGCAGCCAGGATCCTGATCTAAGCATTCCTACAGGCCATTTCTCCCTCTAATAGCAGGATTATATTTACCAGCCTTGGCAATTCTCAAAAGCTTCCAGGAAAAAATGCACATTGTCAATTAACTTCATTAAGGAGGAAGACCCTCTTCCAAGAAAGGGCTCGAAGGGAGGGGCAACGGCATTACTACCTTCTCTAGAAGCTCAGAGATCCTGCAATCCCACCCAGACTGCAGTTGCTGCTGCCTTCTGAATGGGCTGCCCAAGGCCCCCCAGGGCAGGTGGGTCAAACTTGCACTGTGGGTACAGAGTTGGCCTGCTAGTAAGCTACCCCCCAATTTAAGAACAGGGCCCTCTACCCCTCCACCCTTCCCCCAAATCTTGATTTGGGTCAAAGTCCACCTAGGGCCACAGATGGCTGAGTGAGAGGAGGGAGAACACGAAAAGGTACAGTACCTGGTTTCCCATTCTGATCGGGGGCCTGGGGCCGCCTGCGTATCGCGGTGACATAAAAGGCTGCAATTATAGGGAATTAGTTCAATGACAGCCTGTGCTCCTGCACAGTGACAAACACAAATGCTCTCCACTCCACCGAGTCCAGTTGGTTATGACTAAAGATCTTTTAAGCGCTCTTCCTCCCAGTAGCCTCTTCCCTCTGGACGAAGCTTCCCATGGGCAGTATTCCCCACACTGGTCCGAGGAGCTACTCGGTGGGCAGCAGCTGGGAACTCGTAGGTCACAAAAGAGCAGTTAAATCAACACAGGGCAAGGGAGGCCACCTCTGCTTTCAATAAGGGCAAATGAAACAGTACGAACAGGGACTTGTCTTCAGGGTCTGCACACAGAGCTGGACACGCGTGCATACTCACGCACATACACGTGCACACACAGGAACCACTGGCAGGGAGGCATGGACGGGGAGCGAGGATCAGAGGGAAACACGATGGAAGCCGATACGGGGCGGGGAGGGGCTCCCTAACTTGATGTAGCACGGGCCAGAAAGCTTTCTCAGCAGCGAGAGCGCGCAAAGAAAAGGCTCGGGATGCAGCCCCGGTTACAAACAAATGATTAACCAAACTGAAAAACCAAACCAAAAGTGAGAGAGGAAAAAACAAAAACGCAAAGGCCGCTGACAAGGTCACAGAAACGTTTTTTTCTTTTCTCTTGGTTTCATATCCAAGCTGGGTGTGATGGCCAAGGAATGAAGACTATCTTCAGGGGGAAAATTTTTTTTTTCCTTTTTTCAATTAAATCTGTCCAGAAAGACTCAAAGGCAAGGGCTGGAGCACATTTTGGTTTTTGTTTTCCTCTGCTGGCTCTCTCCTTCCTTCTGCCCCGTGCCCCCCGCGGGCGGGCAGGCAGGCGAGCCGGTGCGTTTACCTGACTGTGGGGTCCCATCATGCTGCTGGGATTGTGAGGTGGAGGCTGTGCGTGCGGCGAGGGCTGTGACCCCGGAGGACCCTGTGAGGCCAGACAGTAGAGGCAGGTTATAGATCACAGCACATGGAGAAGCGCAGAAGCTTAAAAGAACAAAAATTAAACCAAAACGCAGGGTGGCGGAGGGCGTGCAGGTGGGGCTCTGGCTGGTGGAGGAGGGGGAGCTGTCGCTTAGGTCCCAGCGCAATGTGTGGATGGCGGGCAGGAAGGAGGCTGACCAGAACACTCACAGGGGACTGGGAAGAACAAGGTCAAATGAAGCACTTTCGTCAAAGCACAGAGGAAGAGGGCTGCACAGATCTACCATCTGAGCGGAGTTTGCCATGTTAAATACCTTGGCTGAGATGGGCCCCAGGGACACAGCGAGGCTCACAGCAGCCACCTAAACCTAATACAAAATGCACACGTGCGCCTGAGGCACCTGTCGAGGAGAATCAGGGGCAGCCCCTGCCCTCGAGAAGCTCACAGTCTGGGGACAGAGTCTTGGTGACTTGGGTAATTTGAAGATTCAGGGAGTGGGTGGCAGGCGCTAATGTAGGAGTAAAGACAGAGGCGGGAGGAGCCGCGTGGTGCCAGGACTGAAGCAATGGGGAACCAGAGGCTCCTGACTGAACGTCCACCTGGTGCGGGTAACACGGGGGCTCTGTGGTTCACGAATTCACCTGTACTTCCAATGGCCCTGAATGGTGGCAGGGTCTCTAATTCCAACTGTCACTAATGAGGGAACTGAGGGTCAGGGATGAAGGGACTTGCCCATGGCCACACAACTGTTAAGCAACAGAGCCACGACATGGCCGCAAGGCCACACCCAGCCCTGTCACCCAGTGTCAGGCAGAGGCTGGGTGTCAGGCTTAGAGCCCTCCAACTGCTGGGTGTGTCTGCGGGTAAAGGGACCCACAACTTCCCATCAGTCATCGTGAGCCACCTGCAGCTCTGGGCTGACCTGGGGCTACAATGACCCAGCTGCTGCAGGGATGAAACAGATTTCACTTAAAACTACAGGGTTGGTTAAACCCATTAGTGGGCAGCGAAATCAATTAAGTGGGTTGTAGCCATTATTTTTCTACAAGCTGAAACATTAAAAATAAAATTACAGAGCTTTGTGTGTTTTAAGGGAGGTTATCTTCCACGAAAGCTGCTTATTTTAGCATATGTCGTGTGTAAAGATACACAGGGAAAGAGTTTCCTACCAAGTCACAGTTGAAATGTGTGGAGAAGCCTTGCGTCCCCGCCAGGCCACGTGGAACCGGACTGTGGCATGGAGACAGGGGAACCGCGCCCCAAGTACCGTTCTCCATCACAGCCTGTGCTGTTAGCCTTGAGGTCACTTTCTGAGAAAATTTCAAAACATACCTGCAGACTAGGTATGGTTAAACTTTTAAAAAGCAAGGGCACTGCGGAAGTACAGTCTTTATTCTCAGTTTTCTCCCCCAAAGCCAGACCACCAGGCGGTTAGCTGGTAGCTGGTAGCTGGTAGCTGGAGAGACACAGCGTAGAACAGACCGCAGCCGTGGAGGAGAGGGTGTGGGGACAGCAGCAAGCTGAGCAGGGCGTGGGGGGCCACGGGGGAGTCTGAGGGCGCCACGGACAGACCCAGGAGCTTCTTGGCTACGACAGGGGCCGCTCACTTCCGGAAAGCTCAAGGAGCAGATGTTCCCCTACCTGCCACGCTACTAATTTCAACAAGTGTGTGTCTTTCTAGCGGCTGCCAGCAACGGCATGGTTTGTTACCATGAGCAATTTTCTTAATTAACAGACATTAATTAGCCATTTAGCAATTTTGCAAGCATTTGTTTAGCGGCTTTCCTAAACATGAATACCACTGTGATAATGGCACTGATTAGAGGGTCCCCTAATTAACAGTACAGGGAAGGAAAATTGAAATCACATAAATTAAAAAGGGAGGGGAAGTTAATGAAGGCGGGACATATTTGCACCTGCAAGTCTTTTATACCATGAAACTTGGGTGTAATGTAAACAAAACAAAATAATTCGAAGCCAACCCCCCAAAAACAAGAAAATGAAAAGAGGAGGAGAGTTCAAGGGTGAGGTCCAGTTGCCAAGAGGGGCAAAAGGCGTTCTGTCAGCTTCTCGGCTCCTGGCAACAAGGGAGCGCCTCCTCCCTCACCATCCCTGCCTGGCTCCTAGTTGCCTGCAGTGCCTTCCAGAGCAAGCGGCTGGCACTGGGCAGGGCCCTCACCTGTGTGCCCTATGGCTGGGAGGTCACATAAAACCTAAGGCAGCACCCGAGGACACCCGGCACACATGGGGGCCTCCAGGGATTAGTCTCCACGCATGTTCAACACTCAGACCCGGCCTGAAGGGCTCTTCCTGGAGACTCCAAGGTTGAGAGCAGGCTGGTGTGTGCCCCAGCTCCACAGCCCTCAAAAGTTCGCTCACAGGGTCTCAGGAACTTGTCCTTAATGAATGGGGACAAGTCTGCCCTCAATGCCTCAACACAAACCCAAGAGCAGGACTGCTCAGTGAGGTGCCAGCCCAGGCTGCCTTGTCAGGGGCTGGCTGAGAGCGAACAAACAGGCTGCTGAGCCTGAGGAGAGAGTAGCAGCTCTAAGGTCTCTCCATGGACTTGGAGCTGGGGTTCAGAACACTGAGCACCAGGGGTCTGGACCCAGCCAGCCACTCAGCACAGAGAAAATCTAACCACAGCCCAACCCTTCCCTGCCACCCCTGTCAGGTGCTGACTATGCTCTGTTGGGAGCCAGCTCTTTGGGCCAGAAGCAAAACCATCTCCCAGCGGGTCCCCCACATCTTTTGTGCTCCTACCATTCCTACTCAGGTTGGCACTCTACGCCTGGGCTATTCCCTGCCCTGCACAGCCTGCATACCCTTGGGAGCAGGGAATAGAGGACTTGCTCAGGAGAACCTGTGCTCTGCAAAGAAACAACAGGCTTAACACCCATTCCTGTTAGGAGGCACAGGCTCTAGCGCCCTTCTTTCCTTAGGCCACAAAAAGCCCATCTTACCTTCCCTCCCAGGCAGCATTCTCAGTAAGAGACCTTCAGGTAGGCTTAGAGAAAGTGGGCCTTATGGTCTTCTCAACTCATTACCCATGGGGGCAACATGTCACACAGGAGGCAGACAAAAAGAAGAGAACGGACCTGTGTTGGGATGGGAACCTCCCTCATCTTGAAATCTGGTCAGGTGGGGCAGGCAGGGGGAGAGGACTGGAGAAGGAGGAGGCCCAGCGCTGCTAACCTGGACCTCTTTTCCCATGCAGGACACACCGGTGGGCCTGCTCATGAGCCCAATTGCTAAAAGCTTCTGAGGGTCCCCACACAGGTAAGTCCAGAATCCCCCATGGCCAGGTCCAGCCTCCGGGATGGTCTCCCCGGCCCATGCACGGAGGCTGGCTTTCTGCCACTGGTGCTGCGTAACACTGCGCCAGATCGGGGTGAACAAGCTGCCTCAGCACACACTTAGCTGCCCAGTAGTCACCCATTCTTTGTGTGACTGCCATCTCTTCCTCTAGTGTCCTTTATCTATACAGAAAAGAGAGGCCCAGAGAAAAAGAGAGGCGGGGCTTGTCTAAGGTCTCAGAGAACTAACTAGCTGGCAGCTGAGCCAGGTGCCCTGACTCCAACTAGAGCTCTCTCCGTGACATCACACTGCCATCCACATCTATTTTAGAAAAGGCGCTGGGAAAGAAGTGGATTTAGGACATGGCTCTGCCCTGACTCTACCCGGTCCTCTCATCACAGAAACAGCCGATTACAGTAAGAGCAAGGGTAGTTTGGGTCTCTGCCCTCAACAGCTCACTCAGTCCTGGGCCCCTCCCAGTAAGGGTCACAGATCACTTTACTTTATGGCCAAGGAACTGGTTTCACAAAGTGAGGCTGCTCCTTAGGACTGTGGAGTTTCCAAATGGTGGAGTTAGGCCTCAAAGTTGATTCTGGAGCCCCAGAGGGCTCGAGGTAGCCTGTCGTTCTATAAGCCTGTGAGCACCAACTCCAGGTCCTGTGTCAGTGTGTGAGAAACGAGAACCTGCAGGACCGGAAGGCACATCAAGATGCGGGTGCTGAGCTGCATGTGTCCAGCCAGTCCCATACAGGGCACCAGGCTTGTCTTGACCCTGGCAGAGCTCCCAGGCCAGATGGGAAAAAGGAAGCACATCTGAGGCCAAACAAGCTTGAGTGCTGCCATAACCTGCTGGGGCCTCCAGAAGGTCAAACTGAGGCTCAAAGTGGCTGTAGAATAGGTCCCATCCCTCCATGAGCCAGCAGGGAGCTTGCATGAGAGCTAGCATTCCCAACAGCCCAGAAGACTTTCCACTATACCCCACTGGCTCTGCAGGGTGATGCAAGGGGACCTCGTTCCTAGAGGGGACCCTAGTACAGGGAAATCCTTGCTCCTGAACCTTGGAAAAAAGGCAGGAAATGTGCCCACTTCCTGTGCAGGCTTCACGCCGCCCCAGACTGTCAGCAGACTTGCCACTCTGGCTCAGCCAGCCCCAAGATCTCTGACTGCAGATACCTGATGTCCACACTTCCTTTTTTATCCTTTTTCCTATAATTACAGCACTGAGTAGCATTACAGCCAGCTGTTTCTGAGAGCCACTTAGGCAGGGCCCAGGAGGGACTATTGTGGGTGTGATCGAGGAAAACACTTCGTCGTTTCACAAAACCCCGCTGTATGGACACCTACAGCTTAGTGAAAGGCCTTTATGGGCACTGCCACAGTGGGGGACAAAGTTCCCACAGTGGAAGATTGGAGGTCTCTGTGGAAAGGCACCGCAGAACTCTCCACAGGAGCCACCCTCCTGGCACATCCTACACCCCTGCTGTAGCCAACCTCGAGATGGGCTGTGGTGCGAAGGGCAGGTCTCCACAGTCAGTGGCACAGGCCTGGGACCACACCCAGCTCCTGTGGCATGTGTTGTGTATCCAGCTTCCAGTGATCCTGAGCTTGGCCTCCCGAGGGAACCAGAAGCTGGTTACAGACCCTCAGTGGTGTGGGCCAGCTGACAGTGCAAGTAGCACAAGAAGTCCAGGCTCTATGCTCCCAAGAGCCAGGAAAATGCTCTGTAAATTGCAGAGGCTGCACCACTACTATCCAGGCCAAATCTGCCTTCTGTCCTCACAGAGGCCATCAGGAAAAGGGGACTTGAAAGTTTTAGGCTGCTGAGAAAGGAATCACCCCACATATCCCTCACCACTGCTGACTCCTAGGGACAAGGTCACCCATCAGAAGACCTGAAGGGGAGGGTATGTTGCGCAAAACCATGATGTGGAAGGCTTGCAGTGCTGGTGGCCAGTCTGGGCTGCTTGTTGGGTGTGAGCATAAAATTACAATGACTGTACACATGGCAAAAGGCACGCAGCAATCTGATTTGTTCCTTGGCTGCAAGAACTGTCGGGATGGAGAAGCTGTATAACCCCACTTTGCTGCAAGACCCAAGGTGAGTCTGTGTGCCATGGATGTCCTGCATCTGTCAGCATGTCCACCTCACCCTCAGTCTGTGGAACATGGAGGCTGACCACCAGCAGGGTGGAGGAGACCACATCGATTTTACACGCAGCTCATCACACGCAGTGGTTTCCTCCCTTCCCCCCAACAGTCATGAGCTCGGCATGATTTTGGAGAGCTGTCTTTCAACCTTGCTTCTTCCATCTACCCCCTGTGAAGAGACTCCATTTGTGCAGGTCTGAGGGGTACGGGCCAAGGCTGGGGCTGCCGGCTCAAAGGCAGAGGGACCTTGAGTGTCTCTGTGACCAACATGGGGCTGAGCTGGGCACGGTCTCTGCGAAGCCCACCATCAAGACCCTCCAGGGGCACAGGACAAGGGAAACGGTCTAGAGGCCCTGCAAGTGGCAGTAGACCATCTTCCTGGGGAGCAAGCAAGCAGCAGTTACAGAGAGCAGGATGTACCACATCTCTGTTTCAGGGTTACCATCCCTTTACGCACATGTCAGGATCTCACATGACTGAGCCTCCCTCATGAAAGTTCAGCAAAGGCTCACTGACTTCTCCTGAGCTAAGACCTGGCTGACCTCACCTCTCACCCCATCTGTAAGGAGCCAGGACAGTGGCCAGGGATATAGTTCAGTGGGCCAGCATCCACCTGGCAAGTGTGAGGTCCTGAGTTCAATTCTCAGTACCTTAAGAAAGAAAAACCCAGGAAAGTGCTAGGCAAATGATGAGGACACGAGGCTCCACAGTGTTATTCTGGCTTCCTCAGCCAAGCCCCATAAGACATGCACAGGATATACCAAGCAAAGGTTTTTGCTCAATAAGCATAAGGCACACCTGCCCCATGGAGAAACACAATCAGCAGCCAACAGTTCAAAACAAAGGGAGGAAACATGCAAATAAAAATACAGCCAAGCCAGGCACAGTGGCACATGCCTGTAATCCCAGCCACTAGGGATGCTGAGGAAAAAGGACTCCAAGTTTGAGACCAGCCTAGGCATCTTAGCAAGACCTGTCTCACATAAAAACATGACAAAAAAGGAGTGGGGCCTGGGCTATAGCTCAGTGGTAGGGCACCCCTGGGCTCAATCCCCAGAACTTGGAGTTCCTCCATGCACTGCTCACCCTTTCCCTGTGACTATGCCATTACACAAGGGGGAAGCCTGAGCCTCGGGATGTGTACTCACTGGCTCAGGCCCATACCTGCCCCAGCCATGCAAAGTGGAGCGTCAGGCTCAGCCACTCACCACACTACAGAGCCAGAACAGGGGCTGAGGGTGGCAGCAGCATCACAAGGTCCCCAAGGGCGCGGCCACCATGTTGGCTACAGTACCTTCAGGGCGGAGTCTGGCCTGCCAGCTATTTTTGTAAATAAAGATGTATTGGAACATAGCATAAGCTTTACTGGGACACGGCCACATTCATCTGTGACCTGTGCACTGTCTACAGCTCCCTTCGGGGACTGGATGGCTCACAAAACAGCCACATTAGCTGGCTCTTCACAGGGAAAGGTCTGCCCAACGCTAAGCCAGATGACAGCTGTAAGACTGAAAATGGAAAAACTGGGGTCTTCCTTAATTCTTAAAGAGAAATATAACAGTACTATGCCCACTTCCTGGTTTCACCCTTGTGTCTCTAAGGCAAAAGAAATTTTACAAACCCCTTGTTGTCAAGGAGAAAACTCAAGTCTGGTAATGTCAGGGCCTCATTAGAGCCAAGATCACTGCCCATGGGTAAATGGAATGAGCAGAGGCCCAGGGCAAGCAGTGCATCTGTTCTGCCCTCCCGCCAGCCGGCCTCAGAGCTGTGCCTGGGCCTGGTCTGCGTGCCTCCCGTTCCTCCTGTTCCACCAGAGCATGCTGGGCTGGCCCTCCCTGCTGACTCTCTCCTCAATTCCATCCTTGTCACAGTGCTGGGGAGCAATGGGGGCGTGACTCCCAGCCCTGACTTCCTTCAGCAAGTTCAAACTGTTGGGGCCTTTCCTGTGGAGTGAATCCACAGTCTCTGGGATTGACAGCCAGGAAAGGGCTCACACCTGAATGGCTGAGGCTAGAGTGGGCAGGGGAGAAACCAGGTGACTTTGGGGACCACTAACCCAAGGTCCTCCCTATTAGAGAGTGTGTATGTGTGCTATGTCCACACAACTGGGTTCCCTGTTCAGAGACAAAAAAACATGCAACAAGATCAAGAACCAATGGACAGAATACGCACTTCTACTTGGCAGTCCCTCCATCTGGCCACTAGCAACCAATTCTCTTGGCCAAGTACATGCTGAGCACTGGAGACCTGTGGATAAGCTGCACTCTGCCCTCCCTCAAGAGTCCCTGGCCTGTGAGACCAGGATGTACCTAATACCACACCATTCTAACAGAGGCAGGGATAAGGAGCACAGGGCAACAATCACAACACAGTCACATGTAGGAAGGAGCCTGAGAGATGAAGAGGTACATACTGTGCAGAGGGTGGGCAGAGGATGGAGTCTAGGTGGCCCCAAAACAGGAGGGGATGTGGTTCTGGAGGACCTTACATACAAGGTGGTGACCTCAACTCAGCTGAGAAAGGAGTGTTAACCTATGGGAGCTCATGAAAGAAGAGGCGATCAGATCTGTGTCTCAGCATCACACTCCATCTCCTACGTTCCCAAAGGTGTTTCTACACTGCCACTCAAGTCAGAAACTGAAACTATGGCCATGCGAAAACAACTGAGTTATAGTGTGTGTTGATTTTCATCTCTTGCTCAGTACAAGTGGTATGAGGAAACCCATTCAATTCTCATTTGAGTGGTTCCTTCCATCGTATCCACAGCCGCACTGAACCCCATCGCAGCCCTAGCCAGCCAACCCCTTCTCATGGTGAGAAGGAGCTAGGTCCATTGATCTGGAGAGTCTCCCACATCCACTCCCCATGGCACACGGCAGGGTCCAGAAGGCGGATGGCTCCCTCCACACTGCATGAGAGACATGCTTTGGTCCCAGGCCCTGATCTTCACCTTGCCAGACCCTTGGAACATGGGGGAGTGACCTTGCTTTGCCCAGACAACCAGGTCCTCTCCCCACAAGCAAGGCTGCCTTCTGCTCTGACAGTGGGTAGTACCGCAGACGAAGCCCGCTGCTGCCTGCCACCCTCCACCCACCTCTGCCAATACTCAGGCTCCACTGTCCGCTGTAATAACACCGTGAAGGTGAGGCACACACTGAAGAGAAGCCCTGCTCAACTCGATTGTCTCTAGGCCACACAGTGTGCAGCTCTCCTGCTCCACACCCAGTGTAGTGATTTAGCACATCCACCCAGGAAAGGGCTGCAGGCCTGCATGTGTGGCCACAGATCCAGAACATCCTGTTCAACTCCAACTACCCACTAGGCAGAGCAGGGATAAGAACGGACCAGGAAAGTGGGTCGGGGTTTTCCCTTTGAGTCTTGCGGCTCTCTCATGCCTCTTGTGCCCTGGGCAGCTTAGGAAAGGGCCTCTTCCCTCTTCCTCAGTTAAAGTAAAGCAACAGGAGCAGCAAAGCCAAGAACCAGGACCCTGGGGATGCACAGGGATGCACAGGGAAGCCTGGTTCATAGCCATATGGACATCAGCAGTGATCCCTGCAGAACCACAGTGCAAACAAGGAGCAGCTGTGGGGTGCTTCTGAGAGAGCCCAGATCCACCGGGTGGGACCCCAGCCTGTGTGCCTGTACCAGTAAGGAGAGCTGCCCCACCTGCCTTGCCTCAAAGAGAACACGGGCGGGTCTGAGGCACCAGTGAAGCACTTCGTCTGGTGGTGGGAACCAGCCCTTACCAAAAGCTGAGTCAGGGTGCAGCTTAGGATCCACCTGTCTCCTGAGTCCTTCAGGAGCCCCTCCATCTCTGACTCGGCCTTCCTTACTACTCCAGTCCCAGGGAACTGCCCTGAAGGCCCCCAGGAACCCCACCTGATGCTCAGGGCTCTTCACAAACTCCACAACAGTCATCTGGCCCTAGACATTGTCCCCTCTTTTTTTTTTTTGGCCCCCCAGAGCCCTTGGTGCCTGAAAGGCCAGAAGCTAGGTTTCTTCCGCTCACGACTGAACCTCCCATGTCCACTTCCTATAATGTTGCTAGGGACTGAAACCCAGAAAGGAAGGCCACTTTCCCAGGACAGACCTGAGCCTCAAGACCATTTCTGCAACTCCAGTGTGATTTCCTGAATCAGATGCCCCCGAGGAAGAGGAACTTAGAACTCCCTGCTGGGCACATCTTTTTGACCTTGGGGCAAAGATGCAGCGAGAAGTTGTCCACACCTTCTCAAATAAAACCGACCTGAGGACAAAGGGACTTAAAGAAGGGGAGGGGACAATCCACACAGCTGGGTAGAGAGTCAGAGGTCAGGTCTGAGCAGCTCTGGCCTTCCGCGGACCAAAAGCTGGCTCAGCAGTGGGGACTGGTGGCAAAGCAAGCCCCTGACGCACTCCCAAGGCCTCACCAAGAACATGGATCTTACTTTTGTAGTGGAGGCTCACCACAGAGGACAAGAGTGCTTGTTGGAGGAGAATGTGCCATCCCGACCTGTGGTTAGCTTGGTCTGAGTTTGGCCTGTGGACTACAAACATCTGAGGGCCAAGAACTACCTTGCCTCCCAAGCCTGGGACCCAGCAGGGCTACACAGAAAGCTGTCACTTGTGAATGCTGGAGGGATGAATGACTGAACCTTGGCCTCTCAGAAGGAGCCCTGGTGCACAAGTCTAGCCAGCCTCCCATTTTTAGCACCTTCCCAAACTCTTTGCTACAACTGACAACAGTGAAGCACGTGAAACTGTTCCTGTTTTATAGGCTGAGCAAATTAAACCTCTAAAGTTATTAGAGGCAGGATTTAGGTATCCAGGAAAAGATGCAGCCTGCTGGGGCAGAACAGGTCTCCATCAAGCTCACACCACCAAGCCTGCTAGGAACAGAATGGGGGGGGGGGGCTCCTAGATGCCACACCCTACTTACCTCTGCCCAGGTGGTTCCTGCTGGGTGGGTCAGGGGTCAGAGTGGTGAGGACCAAGGAGGCAAGTCAGGTGGGCAGGCTTCAGTGAGGCAATACATTAAAGGGCTAAATGGAGCCTAATGTGTAGTAGGGGGCAAATTTTCAGTTAAACTCAAGGGTTAAGGACCAAAAGGCCCACTGAGTTGGAGAATCCTATGACTCTCTCTCCTGGATCAGTGTCACTAAGATGCCCTTCTGTAAAGAGAAGAAAACTAGAAATGGTGCTTGCTTATGCGTAAGCTGGAGGACCTAGCCTCTAGCTCAAGGCAAACGGAGGGGAGGGGAAGGGAGAAGGGCGAGCAGGGGAGAGCAGAGCCGAGCAGCTCTAAGACACACAGCCACCCGTCCCAAAGCCAGCGGTACCGAGCTTTACCCAGCACCAGGCAGTAGGCAGGTCTCCATTTGCATCACACTGTGGTAGCCTCACAAGGGCCCCAAGAGACCAAGGCTTTCCTCATTCTTGCTTATCAAATGGAGAAACTGAGCTGCACAGAGTGTAGCTTTCTCAGGACTACCCACTTCCCACCCAGGCTGCGTGACACGGAAACTGCCAGGAAGGGCACCCCACCTCCACAGAGGGTGTGGGGGATGGGGCCCAGCTTCCTCCCACCAAGACAGATGGAGCGGACAGACTAGGGGTCAGGCTAAGAGCTCCGACCCAGCTGTTGGGCTTCTGCCTGGCGGTCAGCACAGACCCTGAAGCCACCTGGTCATAAAGCAGGACTGAACAGGAGTATACCTTCCCATGTCCAGTCAGTCTCCCTGTGGCAACAGCATGGTTTCTACAAGCACCACCGAGGGAACGGTGTTTCTGAGGGCTGGGCAGTTGCCAGGTCAACTCCTCTCTCTGGGAGTCCCGTTCCAAAGGCCCTGTTCACAGCCACTTGCCATACTGCTGAGCCCAGCTGGGTGCCACCCACTCCCCTTATACAGAGCAGGTATGATGCCCCAGGGCTGTGAAGCACAATAGCAAGCACACAGCTGGTACTTGATAAAGGTTGTGCCCTGTGTCCAGCTTTCCAGATTCTTTCCCCACCGTTCTGCTTGGGGCGGGGGACAATTTCTGAAAGAAAGCTTGGTGCAAAATTCCCTCACCCCATGCCTTCACTTGGGAAGGAAGCTTTTCATGGAGAGGCTGCTGGCAGTGGATGCAAAACAGGGCATGAACCTGAGATTCGGACGGTAGCCCTACTACAGCCCCAGTGCGCGAAGAGTGCCTCACACGCTCCTGAAGCGTGCGTGGCCTCTGACCCTGGTCCAAGGCCACCGGCCCACAGCTGGCCCAGCTTCTCCCAAAGGCAGTCTCCTTTGGCTGTGGCTTGATCTCCTCTGGAGGTCCATCATGATCCAGGTACCGCTGTAGGGTGTTATCAGGATTCTTCTGGAATCCCCTGCCTCAAACCTCTTCTGCTCAAGAGCAAAGGAATCTGACCTTCTTTAAAAGCAGAAAACCCTCACCCCGATCTGCTGGGACAAAGGTGTGGCAGGAGCAAAGGAGTTTGAAAAGGAGATGAAACAAATGGCTCCATGCTGTGGGAGCACCCCTAGAGAAGTCTCTAACGGTGAGGAGGGTCAGCACAGAGCTGGATGAGCTAGAACACAGAGGGATAGAACTCACTGCTAGGAGAAAGCCAAGTGCAAGCACAGGTGCAAGGGGAGAGGACAGACTGTAGCCAATTCCAGTCCTTCCAGCATCAGGGCCACACAGACCAGAGACGGGAGTTGGTTTACAGCTCTCGGAAGAGGAGGCCAGAGAGGAGCCAGGAGCAGGAGCAAGACCACATCCAGGACTCCTAGCCAGCTCCGGGTTCCCAATTCCACCCCATTCCCAGGAGGAGAAAGACTCAAAGGAGGGTGTGGGGAAGGAGGCAGTGTGCAGGCCACAGGCTGTGCTCTGCGTTAGGGGGCAGTCAAGGCCTGTGGAGCCACCAGGGCTTTGTTAGCAGCAAATCTCCCAGGCGCTGCCTGCTGATGCATAGCTAACTGGGCAGCAGACATTGATTTATGTGCAACTTTCCATTTCATCAGTGAGAGTTACGGCGCTACATGTGGAGTGTACGGTTTTTGGGGGGGGGAGCGGGCGGCCCAAGTGTGCAGACACAAACACGTCCACACGCGTGCACACAGGCACGTGCGCCAGTCAAGGCCACAACTTTTTTTTTCCTTTCCAGGGGGAGTGGCAGGGGGCCTGAGCAGCCGCAGAGGCAGCCTGGCACGTCAGGAGCAACCTTTTGTCCACCGTTGCTAGGATCCCTGGTGCCGGTCATCTGCCGTGGGGCGATGTTAGGCACCAGGCTGGTGGCGGGGCTGGAGCACAGCCTGACCTTTGTGGAGGTGGAGTTGGCAAGGAAACAGGCTTTCTTTGCAGTCCTGCCCCAGGCCTCTTAGCTCAGACCAGGAATTAGGGGTGAGGAGGTGCAGATCCACAGAGCCAGCACCCTTCACTGAACAGAAGTGCAAACCAAGCCTGGA
Source organism: Dinomys branickii (assembly GCA_004027595.1). Lineage (NCBI taxonomy): Eukaryota > Metazoa > Chordata > Mammalia > Rodentia > Dinomyidae > Dinomys > Dinomys branickii. The sequence goes on along the minus strand of PVLD010003324.1, from coordinate 19,939 downwards.
GAGAACAGGATGAATCCCAAGGATGCAGACATCTGGTGCTGAGCTGCGCTCGAAGCAGCTTGTCCCGCTCCTGGCTCCGGGCTCTCCCGGCCCCCGGCTCCCCGGGCAGGGGCTTCCGTCAGAGTAGTCAGAGTAACCAGAGGAGTGGTGGCTTGAACAGGTGGGGGATGAGGGGGGAGCAGCAGTCCCCCACCTCCAACTGTGGCCTGCCGCCCAGCATTTGGGGCGCCCCGCCTCCTCTCTAATCCTTCTCAGCAGGGGTGACCCTGCCTTCTGTCAGTGTGGAGGCCAACAGCAGGGCAAGGGGCTAGGGATGCTTCTGTCCCCCAGAGGGAGCGGACACAGCACCTGCGTTCCTGCTCCCTCAAGCATCTGAGAACAGGCAGGGCAGGGGCTGGGGTTGGAAGGCAGGGCCCAGAAAGAGGGCTTTGCTTTCCAAAAGAGGAGTTCCATCTAGAAGCCGCAGACTTCATTGCCTTGTCCAGAATCATCTGCTTGAGCAGATCCCATAGCCAGTTTGAGCCTGGGTTTCCTCATCTAGCCAGCAGAAATGCTATCAGCTCTGGAGCCTGCCTTCTAGGGCCAATGAAACCACAGGAGACATGAGAGGACCCCTCTTCTAACCTGGAGAATCCTTCCACCCAACCCAAGAGTGGCCACGCAGCTCAACTCAGACGTCAGCCCCTTTCCTGAAGAGCCCTCAGGCCACACTGGCTGCTCCCTCGCCTGCTCTGCCGCATTCAGCCTCCCACCCTCCAAGGCATCTCCCACCTGAAGTCATCCCTGCCGTGTCCACTGAGGCCCTGCATCCTAGGGACCACACCTGACCCACAGGGAAGGGAGGGGCACACAAGCCTAGCCAGGTCTCACATGGGTTAGGTTCTGGCTCCCTCCCCTGCTTGTCCCACCATCTGTCAGATGGCGGTCCCAACCCCACTATCCAGTCCTCACCAGGCACAAGAATTAAAAACAAAAAACCCAGGGTGATTTGAATCTTCCTAAGGCTCATCCCAGCTAACACCGAGAAGCCCTTCCTGCCTCCTCTCTCCCTCTCCCTGCTTCCTCTGGCCGGAGACGAAGCAGGAACTGGACACCACTGTGCAGCTCTTAGGAACTGGCAACAAACCAGCCTGGGCGCAGCCTCAGGTATCTTCTCACTTAGTGGCCTTCCACCTCCCGAGCAACGCTGTCCAGCCCAAGGCTCACGACCCTCAGGGCTCTCTTCTAGGCTTCTCTTCTCTGCCTGGCTACTACCACCAATAAGAACTCACTACTTCGTGGCAGACGGCGGGCACATCTTCCCGATGAAGACTCAGCTTGGCCACCCTGCCCTCTCTTGAGGACCTAGAGCTGAAGCTAAAGCCTCAGAAAGGCAGGGCTAGGTCGCCCCCACTTAGCAGGGTTTCCGAGACGTCTGACAGCCATCAGAGCCCTCTTGAGCCTGCCTGTCTCCTGGAATAGTCCCCGCCGTGTCTACCAGCAATGGGAGTGGAGCTGCCCCCATAATCGCAGTGGTAATAGTTGAGGGCCCCGCGTGCGTCTTCCCTCTACCACTTCTCTGGTTTCTAGGCTGTGTGCGTGGCTTGCTCCTTGCGGTCCTTTCCCCAGATGGGGTAAGAGGAGGGGCCTTCAACCTCACGTCCAGGTATGTGGGCTTGGCTAGCAGAAATGAGGACCCACCAGAATGGGGGACAACACTGGCTACTCCTTACTGTCCCCACCACAGTGGAAACTACCTAGGAGCTTGGGAGCAGGACAGACTGAGCTTCTGGCAAAGGGAGCTGGCCCCCTCCGCCACTCCAGGACTGTGTTTTCCACAGAAGGAACGGCTTTCACCCCGTGGCCTCTGCTGGGCCTCTCCAAGGCCAGGGTCCATGTCCATGTGGTCAGCTACTTCCAGCTACAGTGGAAGCACTGAGGCACTGAGCACTAGCTACAGTGCCCTCATCCCTGCCTCCACAGAGCCACCGCAGCAACCATGCAGGAACTGCTTGCAACACAGATCTGGCCCAGGCATTAGCCAGTCTGGATGATTCAGGAGTTTCCTGCTGCCCACCGGACAAAGCCTACCCTCTCCAACAAGGCCTAACAACCGCCCAGCAGCCTCTCTAGTGTTCCAGCAAACACTGGTCACTCACCTCATTCTAGATATCCACCCAAGGCTTGCTCTCTTGGCAAGCAGGTTCACCTGGCTGATGAATTCTAGCCTAGAACCAAGCCCTGTGCCTTGTACATCAGGGGTGGCCAGTGAGTACACTAACTCCTTCCCTTCTCCCTCTGGGATGCCCTTCCACATCTATAGGAAGTACAGGGCCTGATCAGATTAGCAAATAAGTACAGATTTTCATGGTGGACATCATCAGCTGGTACCTGTTGTACAACTTCAGAATCAGTTTCCACAGTATTCTGAGCAGCCACCGTGGAATCAGGCCCAGCCAGCAACTGAATGGAAATTTATTGGCTACTTCTGCAAAAAGATGGTCAGTCTCACTCTCTCCCTCCTTGACAATCAGACATGGATCTACACTTGGACTTGAGTGTTGTGGAAGAACAGGATAGGCAGGATTGGACTCTAGCTACAGCCCTTGGGTGACAAAGTGGGACAGGACATTCACCTCTCTGAGTCCCACTCTCACAGGCAATCACGCCTGCTCTGCAGAAAAACACTGTGGTCAAAGTGAAAGCAAACTGCACATTTTAAAATGCTACATAGCTGAAAACGACTATTGGAATTTAAAAACAAAACAAGAACAAAAACAGCCTGTATCTAGTGCTCTGTTCCCTGTGACCCCTGCTCTCCTGTAATTCCCCACTTGAGGACCGAGAAATCCTTATTGGACAGCATCCCCATGGGGCCAAGGAACCAGAGGACCCACCCAGAGCAGTGGACCTGGCCAAGGCCAAACTGGGTTTGCCAGATGCACAGCAGGAGTTAAGCTGCATGAAGGAAAAACAAAAACAAAAAAAAAAGCCACCGCCTGATTATGTAAAATATGCCTGGATCCAAAGCAGAAAATCAAAGTTGGAAGGCCCTCAGAGACCATCTGGTCCAGCCTGCTCTATCTCCTGGTGAGAAAACCAGGGCTCAGAGATGGGAGCCACTTGCCCAAGGCCAACTGGCAAGTGCAGGGCCAACTCCAGATACCAGCCCCAAGCTGGCTTCCTATGAGACACTTCCTGGTCAGAATGCTGGGTCTCCTGCTTTAGGTCTGGCAAGGTTTCTCTCCTGTGATGTGAGCCCCACAAATAAACTCAGTTCAAACACGTACCATGGCCCATGTACATGCAAGGTGCTGGAGATGTCAAGATTAGAGCTTTGTTTTGTTTAAATTGCATGAAATTAGACTACCCTTGCTAAATTTTGCCAGGACCCCATGAAGCCCACACACCTCTTCAGCCATGAGGTGTGGTCAGATCGGTTCCTAAATCATCTCTCTGCTAGCTCTTAACTTCTACCAGACATCTCATCACGTCACGCCACAGGATGAGACAGGCATTGCCCATCTTGGCAACCCGGACACCAAAGAACACAAATCACACAGAACCTGGAGTGTGACTGCCCCAACCTGTGGTCTCCAGGGTGGCTCTGAAGCCTGGCAGTCAGAGACTAAAGATAGGAAGTCCTATGTGCTGCCTTAGGGGCCGGGATGGGGCAGGGGACACACAGCTGCTCCTTCACCCATGCCAGAGGCCCCACTGGCTTCTAAATTTAGGTCCAAGTGGTGATGCAATCCTGACATGAAAACTAGGCTGGCCACCATGGGACTTAGTTTGGGCACAGCCAGACCAGCCTCCCCAGAGCAAAGCTCCCTCCATGACAGCCACCCGCCAAGGCCTTGGTCAAGGAGGGGAAGAAGGACAATTGTTGGCAGCAGATGAAACCCTTGATACCATCTCTATTTCCCTCCTAGTATCACAGGCAGCCACCTGCAAAATCAATGAGGGGCAGGTCTGGCGATCAGGAGCTCATATTCCCATCATAAGCTTCTCTGCTCCAGAAATGGGCAGCTTCTACCTCAGAACCCAGCCCAAGTGCTCAGCAGCACAGCCGAGAAGGACCAGGTACTGTCTTTCCCCACCCCTCTGCATCCAAATGATGGGGAAATGATGCTACCAAATAAGAAGACAATCACACAGAGCCACCCAGGCCATGTACAGAGTCCAGGCTGTGTAGCTCCCGGCTGGTGACCCAGCCAGCTCCTGACAGCTCACCCTGACTGGGTGACAAAGGTGACCTTTAGTCAAGAGGGTCCAAAAGTTGCTTCTGCTTGATGTAGCTGGCAGTGGCCAAGTGAGAACAGGAATCAGTCTGGGCTTTCTGATCACACACCTCCAAATATCACAGGGGAGGGCCCAAGAAGAATGTCCAGAATTAGGTCTTGACCATGGACAATTATACCAAAGCAGGAAGCTAGGAGCTGCCCACGTATCAGGAAGACCTGTTCTCTGTCCTAGACTCAAGTCAAAATAAAAGTCAATGACCTATTTGTAAAAGTGCAACTGGCTACTACCCACCTACTCCCACCAGAATGGCCTCCACAGATATCCGGAGACCAGCAGGTAGCATGTAGGTAGAACATGAAACTTAGTTCCTGGATGGACTCCATCTGCCAGGCAGGGCAGCCACCACGCATTCTTATCCAGGGCATCCTTGGATCAGGGGTGAGGACACCTGACCCCTAAAAGAACTCAACTCCCAACTGTACCAAATCCCAGCAGGAAAGGCCCCGGAGGGGCAAATAACACCCACCTACAGGGCCAGAAAGAGGCTGGTGTGGGAGGTCTCCTCAGACACCAATCTCCTGGCTTCCCTCTGGCGCAGGGTAGCAGCCAACTCAGTTCCTGCCTTTCCAGGGTCCATGGGTTTTTAGGGATCTTTCTCTGTCTCTCAGCTCCTCTTTCATACCTCTCTGGTCCTACCACAAGCCAAGGCTCTAGAATTCTCAGTTTGGTCTGACCTAGAGCCTCACATACCTGAGGTTTGAGGCTGTACCTGACTCCACACCTTGCATGGGGTTGCAATTCCAGCAGTCTGCCGGGAATGGATACAGACACGTCTCGACACTTACACCCCAAGTGCCATTCCTGCACTGCCAGTGTCTCAGGTAACTTGCTGCTTCTGTTTTAAGGCATACCCAAAGTTCGCTGGAGTCTTCCTTGGCTTACGAGCAACGTGTTGCAACCCTCCTCCCGTAGGAGTTAACATCAACCAAAATGTGAAATCTTGCAAAGTCAAAGCATTTTCCACCAAGGGAAACCCTGACCTCCCTAACAGAAATCTGTCCTGTCTTTACTCCGCTATTTCAGGTGCCACAGAATCCCTCACCCCCCCAGGGCCACCTGCTGGGCCTCCACACTGCTTGGTGAATATGGGTGCTATGTTCTCTCTGGACTCTGCCTCACTGGCACCAGTGGTGCGTTCCCAGGCTTCGCGGAACTCTCTGCCCCTTGTCTATGCCATAGCTCTTCCCACATCCTTCTTGAGAGGGCCAGCCTTTCACAAGCCATGGAAAGTCAGGCACATTCTGGAGCTCGGCCCTAACAGACCTGGGCACATGAGCAATGTCACACTCAACAGCTTCGTCAGAAAAGCTCCTCCCAGCCCTGCATGCCGACACCGCTCCAAGACGGCATCTCCCAGTACCAGCCTGGCGTAAGTAGACTGAGCCACCAGGAGAGAAGGGAGGGGGGAGGAGGAGGTGCAGAGGCAGTGGTAGCACAGCCAACCCCAACAAAACAGAAAGCTCAACTCCACAGCACCCCAGAAACAGCCTGACAAGGTATCCCGGAGAAAGTAGGCCTGGGGACCCATGTGGGAACTGTTCCTGCCCGCGTCGGGCACGGCATGGGCACAGATGCTTGTGGGATGCTGTCTGTGATCACACTCGGAAAAAACCAAGTGGTTAACCAGAGGGACAGGAGTCTGAGACCTGCCAGGATGGTGGGGTTTTTTTTATTTTTTTAAATTATGCCTAAGGTTTGTACTTTGGACAGGCAAAATAAACAATGACAACAACAGCGGCAACAAAACAGAAACAAAGAACGGCTTACTTATTAAAAAAATAAAGAAAAAAAAGTTTTAAAAAGAAACCAAAGAAGCCCTTTGTTAAAGAAAGCTCCACACTGGCTTGGAGGCAGCCCGGTTACCTCCCCACCCAGGGGCAGACGGTGCTATGCCTGCAACGCCGGTGTGAAGGAGACAAAACGGGCACGGGGCAGCGAGTGCGGGAGGGGAATCTGTGTCCCCATCTCTTTTCTTCCTTCTCCACTCTTGGAAGCAGGGAGAAAGCGATGGGAAGGGGGGGGGTTCGCCCAGCACAAGGCAACTGTATTTAGACCATGGCAAACTGAGCTGTACTCTCCTGCTCTCCTGCGTGCCGCCCACCCAGCCCAGTGTACAAGAGGAGCACGGGCCCAGGAGCCCACCACCTACCTGAAAGAAACCCGGTGGGATGGGGCCTCCGGGCATCCCATCGTTGGGGGGAATGTTGCCAAGCACGGGGCTCGGGGCAGCTGCTGCACTCTGTGGAAAACAAGGCAGAGGTCAGTGGGCAATCCCCAGACAGACCCCAAATTCCAGTCCCTGCACTGCTCACCCTCCCTGCCCACACCGTACCTCGAAGGCCACCTTGCATGTGACACCCTCCTTCTCCCTCAAGTCCCAGATGTGGTGCTCATAAGGCAGGAAGTGACCTGCACAGCCTCAGTGCTCACCACTGGAGCAAGAACGGCAGGACAGGAAGTGCCCCGCATACTCTGCATGGTACCTGGCAGAGCAGGTGTGAATAGCCCATCTACAGTGGCTAGTGTTGACATCATGATGCCCTTGCCTTACCCACCCAGCTATTTCAAGATGCTCTTTGAGGACAGGAGAAGCAATTTCAAATTTCTGGCACCCTCTCCAAGTGGCTGGCATGATGTACACAATAGTAAATACCCAGAAGCCTAAGGAAACGTCCCAAGACAGTGTGAAGGAAGGCCGATGTGTCCCTGGCCCCCTCAGGGGGCCTGCACAGGGAGGAAGGGTGCATATGAGGGACCGTTGTTACCACCAGTACTTTTCTCTCTAAATGCTGCTATGCTGGCACCCACCTGGTACATCCGCCTCAACAAATGCTCCCAGGGGTGAGCAGACGTTGCTCTCCCAGCCTGGCTCCTTTCCCGCAATCTGTGTCCAACCTGTTCATGTGACCGCACGTCTGTGCCTGGCTCTGTGCTCACACAGACACAACTGAGACTGAGATGCCACACCATGGCCCTAAGGAAGCCACAGGCCTGATCCCAGCTCCCCACGCGATTCTAAACCTCCAGCTGCTCTTCTCTCAGAAGTCCCTTCCATCCCCCTTGGTGGTTCTCATACTCCATTGAGGCTGAGAGTGGGAAACTTAACATCGACCCTCCCGCGGGGTTTTGGGAGGATGCCCCCCACGGTCAGGAAACACAATGCCTCATTCAATAAACACAGCTTCTCTCCCATCACCACTTAAGGACATCACTTCTCTTTTCCTGACCTCAGCCACACAGCAGGACCCCAAGTTCTCACTGCCAGCTCTGATACGAGTGTATGTGGGATCCCCGTGAACATACTGCACGTAACAAAACAAACTAATACACTTGGGTTCAAGTACCACTATCTGTCCCAGCAAGGGCAAGGACCAGGGCAGCCACTGGGTCCTTCTAAACCTGCTTCCTGTACAGAGCGAGAAGGTACGGCCACCATGGCTGCAGCCTTAGGAGGACTGACTGATGGAACGGGTTAGGTCCTGGAGGCCAGGAAAAGTTCTTTGAGTTTGGGCTGAAGACCATGTGGTGCGGGCACAAGAGGGTGCCTGACATGCACCAGGTAAAGAGATAGGGTGGGCTGCAGATTATGTTCAGAAACACATCCTCTGCAACGAAAGAGACTGCCCATCTCTCTATAATGTACTTACAAGTTTTAAGCAACCCCAAACTACACGGACCTAGGTCTCCTTTCCCAAGTCCTAGGGCTCTGGCCCAAGGAAACAGGGAAAAGTTAACTGGTGCCTTGTCCCGGCCTCTGCCCCAGCACTACGGGGCAGGTGACCGTAGCAGAGAGCCTGCTGGGTCATCCATTAGCAACACAACTGTTTCTATGTGGTTAGTGGTTCCATGAAAATGCAAGCTTTTGTAATGAGCAACCAACAATTGCACCTCTGCAGAAGGAGCATTATCACTTTAAAAATCGGGGTGAGCTGAATGTCTACCTGTATTTTCTTCAAGTTCTTTCAGACCTTTGTGTCAACATCTGGCTCTCACCCCTTCTTAACTGTACAACGATTTAAGTAACTTAATCATACACCACATCATCATTTGCTAACTTGTTCGTATCTCTTTGGTATTTGATATTTTGACTTACTTGTTGGTTTACACTGGACATCTGTAGATCTACTGTATGGTAAAATGCTCATGTCCTCTGTTACTTGGGTGTCTGAAATTTTTAATATTCTTGAGATATGATGATATATTATTAAAATAAAAAAAAGAAATATAAACTTGAACTTGTAAGCATGCTGTTGCATTACTCACGAAGCTCCTTCATCCTAAAGTTTGAGTTTCCTATGAGGCTGGAGTGAGTCGATGGTTCCAGGAACCAAGGGTGGGTGAGCGGGCAATCACTGGTTCTTTAAATGGAATGGTCCTAGCAAATGGGTGGAGCAGTTCTCTGTAATCTGGGGTGGAGGATGAGTTTTGCTTATCCTCCAATGAAAACCAACAAAGAAACCCATGTTAGCGATGACTATGGAAGCAGGAAGCCAAGAAGACAATTTTTATCACAAAACCTTCTCTAGCAGCAAAACTAAGGAGCTCTGCAGTGCTTAAATTTGTGCCTTGGATTATGACAGCTATTGCTGTTCCTCTTTGATGATGAAGTGAACAGGGGTTCACAACAGAAAATGTAAAAAAGGGCAGAAAAGCAGCAACTGGTGGTGTTGGGAGACCAGCGAGGAGGAGGTTGGGAAGGGCTTAGAAATAACTGTTGTTCCCCCAACTCAGTCCAAAGAGACCTCTTGCACACATATGGAGACAGCATGCTAAATTCTGCACTTAACAGCACAGACTGTTTTACTCTCTCCTCAATCCAGCACCATGTAAATAAGGCATACAGCAGGTATTCGATAAATAATTGCTACTTGTATTATTCAAAGACTTGCTCAGACCTGACCATCTGGAGCCAGGCCTTCCTGGACTGCTAGGACCTGGCTTCTCCCTACGTTTTCCAGCTCTGAACTAGTGCTCCATTAAGGCACTCAGCAAAGCATCTTCTGTGAGTTTTCTCTAAAAACACAAAACCCAAACCCAAAAACCCCCTGACATTCACTGAAGCGCACGGCATACCGAGACTGCAACAGGTACACAGGATAGAACTCCCCCGCCACAGCAGAGGAGGAGACAACACTAGATTCAGAAGCCAGAGACCACAGGTCTTAGCTGAGAGCCCGCAGACAGGGTCCCCCTCATTCAGGGACTCAGTCTCCCCACCTGTCCAGTGATGTGCTTAGAGGGGAGGAGACGACCACTGAGGCCCTTCTAAGCATCTCTGCTCGGTCCAGTCCACACACCAAGAGCAGCTTCTACGGAGAGGACGGCGCTGCTCCTTCCAGGAGACCTGGAATTCCAACTCTTCTCTGTGCATCACAGAACATTCAGAGATCAAAGATTAAGCAGCACCCAGAGAGCTGCCTGTTACCTGAGCCTACCGGGAACAATGGCGAGCACCGTATGTACCCTAGTTGCCCGGGCCTCCCCCAGGTTTTACTTACAAAGGTACAGACGTAAACTAAAAAGGCCCAGTCAACCAGGTGAGAAGTTGGTTAAATTGTATAAAAAAAAAAAGAATCAAAAATATAAATAACAACAAAAAAATTAATGTGAAAGGCTGTGCACAGGGCAAGACGGCCCACTTGGTCAGCTACCTCATCTACACCCAGGGGCATGGCCGTCTGAAAGGTCTGCCTGAAGCTCCCGCTTCAATAGATCGTTGTTTCTGGCCAGCCAGGCTCCTGAGGAGGACTGGGCCCTCAATTTTCTGAAGACAAGAGTATCTCTTGGATCCCAGGATAGGCTCACAATCCCTGGGCTGGGTATGTGTGTTGGGGCGGGGGACAGAGATCCAGCAGTCCCTCCCCCATTCCTGTGCCCCAGGGGAGATGCGCAGGCCACTGCAACCTCATGTGTCCCCTGCTGTTAGGCTTTTAATATTGTGTAACATCTGAATGCCTTACCAGCGGCCCCACCATGGGAGAAGAGGATTCCCCCCTCCCCAAGGGGGGAAGCAAAATTTGAACCCGGGGCCTGAGCAACTGGGCAGAGCCTTGAAAGTCAGGATAAGGAATTAGGGCTTTCAACTCTGGGCAGCAGTTTCTAAGCTGAAGAAGGGCCCATGATTTCTGAGAATTCTACATGCCCTACCTCACCCTGGGCCTAGCACACTGAATGCCTGATGAAAAGCACCACCAGCACCTCCACCCCCACTATGAGCTGGCAATGCCTGCAGGCCCAGGAGCTCCCCATCTTCCCAAGAGGAACACCCTAAGTTCATGCTTCCTTTTAAGAAGCAAGGGCTCGGAGATTTTTTCTAAGACATTATCTTCTGGCCTCACCCCAAGAACCCAGCTATCCACACCCAAACTAGTCTCCCTATCCTGTTGTTACTCTCTTTAAAAAATAGTTCTATGTACTCAAAGCTCCTGGAAAACTGAGTAAAAACAAGAGCTGAGAAGCAAACTGTGGGACTCCTGCCAGATCAGCCAAGCCCTCCAGATGGATTTAGAAGGCTGCGAAAATGGTACTTTGTTCTGCAAATCCCCTCCCTCTTCACCCCGCCCCAGGACTCAGGCCTTGGCTTACACAGTCCTAGCCACGTGGAAACCACCAAGCACAACCTTCCTTGACTGCAACTCAGCCCAGGCTGAATGGCCAAGAGCCCAAGGCAACAGGGGGTGTGAAATGTGTCCTGTGGACAGGTGTGGGTACCCAGCTGGGACACAGAGTGCTAAGAGAGGACAAGTACATGTGTCTAAAATGGTCCAGGGAAACAGGACAGGCTTTACCATTCCTGGCAGAGTCAGTGGCCTGGCCTCTCTGGGGCTGTTTCCTGAAAGGAACCTTAGCAGCATCACTGACTGAGGATGGAGATGCAGGGATGGGAGGAATGGGGACAGCGTCCTCACCCAGGCACCAGGGCCAAGATGGAGTGTGGTGAGGTCCAAAGAGGGGGAGGGGGAGGGGGAGGAAGAGGCCTGACTGCTGGGTGAGACGCGTCTAGGAGAACACGGGGCTCTAATGTCGCAGCATGGAGACAACACAGAGCTGTTGCTACACGGAGAGCATCAGCTGGTATTAAAAATAGGTCTGGATGACACAAGGGAACGACACAGGACCCCGCCTTCAGATAGTAAGGGGGCTGTCACGTAGGAGGACGGGCAGGGGCGCTTGCTTGTCACTGAGGAGTGGCCCTGAGTCCAAAGCTTTGCTGACTGAGTCTCAGAGCTGGCTGCCTTGAAGGTGGCAGGCCGTGCTGGTCTGGGTGCACAAGACAGAAAGTCCAATGGAAAGGAGACTTCTCAATCACCCACCACTGCTAGTGGGAGTTCTTACGAAGAGCCCCAGACTGAGGGTCCCAAGGTCAAGGTTCAGCTCTGGCTGCAAAGCCCCCTTCCCTCACAGTGTGCCTCAGACAGCCCCTCCTGAGCCGAGGCATACAGCACCAAAGGGCTGCAGACGTTCCGCCACTTCAGCGATGCTGTGGGGGTCCCAAGCAAATGAAGATGGCCATGTGCAGACCGGACCTGCCAAAGCCAGGCCAGCAGAACCAAGGGAGTTTTGGTTCTGATACTTGTACTTCTTTCACAAAGCCCCGTCTTGCTCTGTCCCCTAGAGGAGAGGATTAACTTAGGGACTCCAGAGAGCTGGAGAAGCAAGCACTGTGTGATTCTAATAATCCAGGAGAGGGGGTTATAACCAGAAAAGAAACTGAGGCACAGAGAGGTGTGTTATCTTAAGGTCATGCAGCTAATAAGTGGCTCTGACTTTAGTCCCTTTGTCCCTCTACCCCTTCATCTTGGGCTCAAAAAATTATTAACACTCCCCTCTTACCCACACCTGCAGTTTCCAAAAAGTTCTAAGCTTTCAGACCACTAAAAACATCTGATAATCGTAACTGTTCTCTGTGCTTGCGATCAACTATGTGTTCTCTTCTGCAATAGGCTGACCTTCTAACTTGGCTCCTTCTAACAAATATTTCAATGAGCTGGCATCCACCTTGAGGTAGGGCTGAGTGTGAGCATGTGCCTGTGTGTGTCGAGGAAGGCGAGATCCCACCAGAGGATCTGCTGGGCCCAAGTGACAAACTGCCCTGGGAAAAAAAGGAGAGACAAGGCAGGTGGGGGGATGTAAAAATGTTACAAGTGCTTAATACACATCGGATGCATCCAGTAAAACCCTGCTCTTGGCACTGCCTGGACCATGCTGTGCCTACCGGGCCCAGAGATGACAGGGCATGGTTCTGCCCGGAAAATCTCCAAGAGGAAATGAGTCGTGACAGAGAACCAAGGGATGTGGGAAGGTGCTCCAGGCAGGCACTGTGAGGCAGGATTAGGGGTATCAGGGAGGCTTTATGTAAGAGATAGCACTCGAGCCCGGGCCTTAAAGGATGGCAGGACTGGGAGATGCGGGAGGAGATACAGGGTGAAAGAGTACCGCTGTCATCGCAACGCCACCCGGCACAGGCTTCCAACAGCCTCTCTGAGCACAAGTGCCTGAGGTACACAATCTACTCAGCATGTGCCCATCCACCTCTGGGCGGAGGGGGCATGGAGCCTGCTACCCTCCCCAGAACAAAGGGGAGACGGCCACCTCCATCAGAGCCCAAGGGCCACTGCCACTGGTGACCTCACACTGCAGTGTAGCGCCTCCTCCTGGCCCTCGACACCCTGAAGTCACTACAGAACAAGGCTCCTCAACACACAGGGATCTGTCAAGGCTATGAGTCCAGAATGGGCAGATTGGGGGTCAAGGCTGACCTTTAGAAACCACAGCCTAGCTCTTGGCCATGTCCTGGCTTCTCTGGCCCAAGTTCCAGGATGGATGTTAACAGTGGCCCCCAGGAACAGAGAGGTCTGGATTCAAGGCCAAGCCCTTCTGTTCACCAGGACCCACGGTGCCTCACTTTACCTTTCTGAGCCCTCTGTGGCCATGTGTAGAAGAGGGGAGCCCCTACACACTGTGGGGGTAAACTGAAACATCAGGCAGGGGACTCTCAGGCAGGGCACCCTGCCTGGTTTGGGCACAAGGTGTACACCCAGAAAATGGCAGCCTCGAAGCCAGTGACCCAGCATCAGGCAGTGACAAACAGGGTTTTTATTGGCGTTTCCCTTGAATTTTTCTCCCTTTGGAGTGGTCACCTTAGAGAAATATTAACAAAATAAAGATGAAAGAAAGGCGCTCCAGTCAAAAGAAAATGAGAAGAGCTTCCCTGGGTTAGGGAGGGGAGAGCAGCACCCCATGGGCCCTCCCTGGCCATCCCAGGCAGCACTGGGCTGCTTCTGAGAAGTGGATCAAAGGGCACCACTTGGGTAAGAGGTGGAGTCCCATGTAATTAATACCTGCTTGCACCGTGGCTCCCAGCCAGGGCATCTTCCTCATGCACAAACCCCTGCATGGGGTATGAGACCCAGGGTGTGGGTCCTAGGTGTGTGCATGGAAGACTCAGGAGATGAGGGGCAAGGCCCCCCCCCCATGAACTCTACAGAGTAGATCAACAACACAATATTTGCACAACACTGATTTTCTTCTTAAGGACAGATGAGTTCTCAAGACCCTAGTTTATGCCATTAGCACACACACACATGCGCAGGCACACGCGCACACACGCACCCTACTGTTTTAAGGAGCTACTTACAACCACAAACATGTCATAGTAGACCAGTGACAGCTCCTTAACAAGAACACTGGCAGTTGCTTCTGTGAAGTGGAAAATTCCCTGGCGTGGACCAGCACATACACTCAGTTCCAATGACAACTTAATCCTGCCAGGACCGAGGTGTTCACAGAACAGAAAGCCACCCACTTCTAGAAACTTGTTTTTTAAGTTTAAAAGAAACCATTGAAGGCAAGTTCCTCTGAATGTCTTTCAAGGATGGGAGTTCCCCCCCCCCCGTCCCCTCGACATCCAGTTTAGTAGGGACAGGGTCCTTTCTGGATGAATCCTCCTCTGTGACAGGCCCAATGTGTACAGCCTGAAAAGTTCACTAGGATTCCAGAATACAGAAGCCAGAGAAGCTTATACTTGGTGGGGAAGGGGCACCCAGATCAAACTCAGTGTGGCCTCTCTTGCGTAAAGGCACCAGCTAAGACCCCTTGCACTCTCTCAACAGGCCAGGAGGGAATCAATGAGCAGCTATCCACCATGGCTTGCACCACCATCCCCAGCGCCTGCCTGACACACTGGCTCAGAGCAAGCAGATGCTACCTAAGCCTTTAAAGCATGCACTAATTGTGCTAATTTAGCTAACAGTCTCTGTTTCGTCCCCCACTCTGAGTCAACCAGCATCTTTTGGTACTGCTGGAGAGATGCAAGCTGTTGGCTTTAGTGTTATTTTGTCAGCCATTAAACGATTCATCGGAGTCATTAATTGATTTATTACTGCTGCCCGCTCAGAGGGTTTAGCAAATAAAGAATGATGTAGGTCACAATGCAAAGGAAATTGGACCAAACAACGCCACAAGGCACTGGGCACTTACAGGATCTGCCGCTATCCCCTGCAGCAGCCCTCCACTCCCCGAAGTCAGGCAGGGGACAGCAGAGGTAGGCCCCCTGCCCGAAATCAAGAGCCGGCTGCCTCCTGCACAGGCTCCAGGGCTGTCAAGGATGTGCAAGGGGGAGGCATTGTCTGGAGCCTCCAGAAACCCGGCCCTGGGCACTTGCCAGACCCCATCACCAGCAACTCCCAGGTGGGCCTGTCTGCAGTGACCAGGTTGTGGCTGGGCTCCCAGGCTCTGCCCCTGTGGAGATGACACTCTCCAGTCGTGCCCTCTCCCCCTGCACTGCTTAATGGAGCGGTAGGACGGCAACAGTTGATACACTAACAGGTGCCTCCTAATGCCTGGCCTTTTATGTACTTATCTCTGATCCTCTCAACAGTCCTATGGGGTAGAGACATTATCTTCCCTGTGTTACAGAGAGGCGCACTGGAGCTCAGGGAGCTGACCTGCCCCAGGCAGCCTGGCAGGCCAGGAAGTGGCAGTCCTGGGACGGCAGTGCAGGCTAGCTGGTTTCAAAGCCCACGTTTCTTCCCTTCTACCACACTCTCAGACAGACACAAAAGGGCCCTACACCTATAGATAGCATAGCTCCATGAGAACCCAGAAACAGGCCGGAGACTAAGAGCAAGGCCACCCTTCCCTCCTGCAGCCCCACACGCGTCACCTACACACCAGACCTGCCTGTTACACCCAGCCGCATGGCAGCAGGGTAGACCAGAGAGGCATGACCCAGCCTGCCCAGGTCTGGGTCCTCTGGGCCAACATGGGAGGGAGAGGCGCTGGCGCAAGAGGGATGCTGGCACCTCCAATGATAGGACTCCAGGTTACAGATCTGTGTGTGTTCTTAGCTGTATCTGTCTCTAAGCAGGAAATGTGACAGCTCTGCTCCTGGTTTCCCTAGGAACCGAAGAGCCACTCTAGAGTTCTTGCATTCTGCATCACAGTTATCGACTCCACAAAGAGGCCCCAGAGCCCTGCACAGTGCAGTCCAGGACACACCCCAAACCTAGGAGGCTTGTTGGGTTTGCTTCAGGTTCCTCCAAGAACTAGTCCACTTTTTGCTTTGTCTGCAGCATGGCCCTAGCCTACATATCCAATCTGTGGCCTGTTAAGGTCCAGCAGTAGCCACCTACAGGACAGGGCAGGCTGCTGCTCACACCCACAATGGAGAGGCCCCACAGACATTTGTTGGGGTTTACTGGGCCCCACCAGGCAGGGCTTTCCCGTTGGTACCCCTAAGAATGTGTCTCGGGCACCCAGGGAAACACATCCTCAGGGTCCTAGAGCTGAACCTGCTAAAGGGGTGGGCCAGGAAGCCAGCCCAGAAGGACCAAAGGTAGCTAGTCAGAGGCTTCTGAGGGGCATGCGAGTGCACCAGTGGAGAATTCTGACTCACACCTGGCTCCTGAAACAACAGAATGTCCCACACAGGAGCCTGCCCCATTCCACCCACCCACCAGGTTCCAATAGCACAAGAAAATCTTCATGAGACCTTCTTCAGAGTCCAACAAAGGAAGGCACCCAAGCCCTACTGGGGGGATGGGGGTCTGCTGCATCTAACATACTGTTTAGCAGTTATTTACTCGTTTATTTAACATCCCCTTACAAAAGCCTTCTTTCACACATCTGCTTACAAAATTTGCCCTACTACGCTCCCCAGAGGCTGGCCCTCTCTGGAACACTTTCTTCCTCTTGGGCCTAGGTGATGCCTCTTCATCCGTTTGGCTCCTTATCATAGCACTGGTCACACCTGACTGTTAATTCTGTATTAAATGAGCCAGCTGTCTTTGCAGGGATGGATGGGGCAGGCGTAGTGTGCACAGCTCGAGAAAGATGCCTGCTCAGTAAATATTCTGGGGTGAATAAAATTCCTGCAGAACTCCTGTCTTCTGAGAGTTGTCACCACATCTTCAAGGTCAAATTCCAAGGCTAACTACTCAGTGACCTTCCACTGACACACCAGTGGGACAGATTCAAACAATCAGCCCTCGCTCTCCAAGCCACCACCACACAGCCCTCAGGACATGCTGTTCCCTCTGCCTGAACATCCCAGCTTTAGGCACGGAGAAAAGCTGGGTGTTGAGGCTGCTTGGCTTGGCCGCCAATGATCTGGCAAGCACGTGTCTCCCAGAGTTACTGGTCATGCCAATACCATGGCAAATACTAGAGAACCTGCCCTCCCAAGGCAACTGAGAGGACAGCTTCAGGAACTGTCCTGGGAAAGCCTCTGGATCTCCAAGGAAGGACAGAGGCAATGACTGGGAGTGGGGTGGCCTCAGGCAGCTGAATCCTCTTGTCATTTCTACTTTGGGAAGAAGTCAAGGCTGGGCCTTGTGTGGCTGGGTGCAGGAAGGGGACCCAGTGGTCTCTGCAGCTGCGAAGATCTAGCTGCCTCCCACCCCCTTCCAAAGCCAAGCAAGCCTGCTATTATTTTCAGGCAGGTTCCACGCCCTGCCTCTTGGCCTCTGTGGTGAGTGCTGTCTGTTCCATCACCACAAGGACAGGAGCCACTTTACCCACAGGCCTCAGAAAGGTCTGGGAGTCACTGCATACTTCTTATGGAGTGGGGATGGCAGAGGGGTGGGGGCCGAAGGAGAGGAGGGTGGTCAGCAGACGCCCCACCCTAAGATGCCTTTCTCCACGTCCCAGAAGAGGCACCAGCAGCAGAAGAATCCTCTCCCAAGCTGGGAACTCATGCACTGCTGGACCCTCCAAGCCACAGATTTATAGGAGACGCCTTCTTGGAAGCAGAGCCAAGCCACAGAGCATGCCCTCAGCACACCGGGGGGAACACGTCACCTTCATCAAGTGAACCCCACCCCTCACTTGACAGGAGAAACAGCTTGTGAGGGGCAGAGGGAAGGGGAAGCTGAGGGGCCCCTGGCTACACCCCGCTCTGCCTCCTCCAGTACTGACCACATTTCACCGACCAGCTCTCTGGTCCCTCCTCCCAGACTAGTACATGACGTGCTTCTTTCACTGTCTCTGCTCAACAAGTTCCTCCATCCACTTCCATTTATGTCCCCATGGAACTCCTATCCATGCACTGATGCACAGCTCAAAAGTCCCTGCATCCCAGGCCAGAAGAGGCCCAGAAGCCCTTGTGGTTGCTCATAAGCTGGAACTCAACACCAGAACTCCCTGCTTTCCAGCTGAACAGCCAGTGGAACATGGAGCACACCAACAGGTCTAGGGTAATAGAGACCAGGCACTGGACGGCAAGAACAGCAGGCTCCCAGCTCCCTAATCAGAAGTGCAGGCAATTCTCTCCTGACGTGAGACACGCCCTGTAACACAGGTTGGCATGAGAACGTAAGCAGCAAGGAGACCAGTAAAAAGGCTGTGATCTCATCTCAACCTCTCCTTCTCCTCCGATCCCATATTCCTTCTTCTTTCATACCCTGAGCAGCAGTCACGGGCTGTGCCCTCCACAACACCCCCTACCCCGCCAGCCTCTGCCACTCCAAGGCATCCCCCCAGCTGCCCTGGGCACGGGGCAGGATGATTGGCTAGTTCTCCACTTCCACATGAGCTCCTGTCTGGCCTAATCACATGGACAGAGGCTACCTCCTGGCAGGTGTACTGTCTGGTTCCAGAAAAGTAGAATCCAAATGTTTGCTGTATCTAATAATCAATAAACATCAAATGACAGGGGCTGTGAAAGAGCTTTTTGGATAAAGCTAGGCCTGGTCCTGCCGGGAAATCTCTCCCTTCCTCCTCCTCCTTCTCCTTTATAAAGATGGAACTTCAAAGAACAGAACAGACTTATACAAGCCCAAATGCCAAGAGGAGAGATGACCCTAACTCCCACAGGCTCCACGTTTCCCACTCTGTGCTGGTGGTAGTTGGAGGGCAGAAACACAGTAGCCTCTGGAGCGATTCAAATTTGAACACTGGTTCTGGTCCCAGCTCAAAATTTGGAAGTTAGACAGCAATGGCAGGACCATCGTCGACAAAGGACTCATCTCTCTCCCTCTGTGGCAAACCTAGCCTAAAGCAGTCTTACTTTTGCTTTTGTCTAGTTCCATTTAAAGCCATGACCTGCCTGCGTCTTTTCCACCCAAGACAGGAGTTTTAGATTAAACAAGGGCAATGACTAGGCCTTCACAAACTCTGAGTAGAGAACCTTGATAGGAAAGAGTTCCACAGCCCCTCCAGCAGATACCAGGGCTAAAGGCAAGAAAGGCCTAGAACCTGGGTTTCTGAAGATACGCCCCTGCCCTAGAAAACTGGGACAAATAACCTGCCTGGCCCCCAGGCCTTACGAGAGCAAGGTCTCAGCTGCATCCACAAAGCAGTGCCAGGCATGTACCAGGCAGGTGTTCCATAAATACCTGTGAAATAGCCACTCCTAAATCCTTCCTTAAATGGGAGGATTCAACAAGTTCCCCCATCCACTTCCATTTATCCTCCAGGCAGGAAGGCTGCCCTTGTGGGGACCAGCTGGACACCGCTGCCTCTGAGGCACAGTCTCTATGCTCTGCCCCTGCTTCTGGGTCCTAGGCATGGTGTAAGCATCCATACTCTGAGATTTGCTCTGTGGACGCGTAGAGGGAGGTGAGCTCACTGAATCCCCAACAATCTCCCAAGGTCCATAAATCTGCTCCTTTATTTTGTACTGACCCAGTGACAACCCGAATGGGTAAGTATCTTACATAAGGTCATAGTTAACAGGTATACAGGTTTTTCTTCCTGGCTGGATCTAGACATCCCAAGCCCATAAATCCCCAACAAGGATACCTCCCATGAGAACCAGAACAAGACTTCAGTCACAGAAAGAAAAGACAACTTGAGGATCAGTCTTCTGGTTCTGGTGTCAGTTTGAGGCAAGTCCCTTCAACCTTCACTTGCCCACCTGTACCCTGCCTGGCCTGCCCCACACAAACCACAGTGGTCTCAAGAAACAAACATGAAAACAGTCTATGAATGGGGGCAACATCATACCCCCACCCGGACAAGCCCTGGAGCTAGGAAGGGAAAGGGGCTTCAGTAACTAGGCAAAGGGTGAGGACTCTGCCCCCAGGGCTTCCTTCCCCTGTAAAGCAAGGGAGTGCACTCAAGTCCCCTTTCCCAGCCTGGCTACACAGGGAAATCCTCAAGGGAACTTTGTGCCTTGCCTGTGTGTGTGTGTGTGTGTGTGTGTGTGTGTGTGTGT